>JAEANM010007689.1:0-17550 GCA_017656035.1 Myanophis thanlyinensis | reverse complement strand
GTTGTTGGGATGGCTGGGGTCCATCACTATCTTCATAGCTTTGGTTCGGCAGCGTTTGTTGTAGATGGAGTGCAGATAGCACAAACATTACAAATGTAAAAAGAAAGAAGAGCCATATGTTCTGCCTCTCTAATAAGCAGGAAAGAATAAGAATTTTAATTATGATATTTGAAACTGGTCGTGTAAAATAGAAGAAGCAAGTTGTATAAAGTTTAAGTCATCAAAAATATTTTTCATGCCAAATATAAGTCATTTTTTAATGCTAAATGGGAAGCTTTAAAAGAAACACCATCATGTTGCAACATTACTGAGTTTCAGATTGGAAACTTTTACCAGGATCTTGAAATAACAAATACAGGAGACAATTAACAATTTCCTTTAAAAGAGTAAAAAGGAAATGGGAAAAATGATTTGTGTTTCACTCCCGTTTCACTTGTCTGGCCTGTGTGCAAAAAATGCAAAAGCTCATGACAAGAGCACACAAAATAAAATCGTTTAAAATATATGAACCTGTTTAAAAGATTAAACTTGGTGGACATAAACGTAATTCATCCATAAGTACAACGTTATGAAAGATCAATATATCTGCCTATATTGTTTCATATAACAAATAATTCTCAATTTAGAGTCTGGAAATATTCAGTTTAAAAAAATGATGAATCGGACAAAAGGTTAACATTCTCACCTTAGACACCTTGATCCCGTTCTGAATCAAGAAACTTACCAGCCAAAGTCATATTTTTTTAAAAAAATCTATGTTGGATTATATTACATTTGTTTATATAATTTGTTTATCCCTAAATTTCATAGAATATAAATATTTGTTTGAGATACTGAAAAATGATTAATATTTCCATATTCTTTTGACTGTTGTTTGATCACTATATAGTAATGAATTTAGTATAGAAATATTAATTAAGTATATTCACCTTTTTTTTACTGAAGATACTTTTGGAGTTGCATGTGTTTAATCAAAGTTTATTAGATAAATTTCAGGGGCAATATGCTGACCCTGTAAACCACTTAGAGAGGGCTATAAAGCACTGTGAAGTGGTATATAAGCCTGTGTTATTGCTATTATAATTAGCAAGATGTATGATTCCAGCTTTACTATTATAGCAGTCAGATTTTATGGATCTTCAATTTTTTTGAAACAAAGGACACCTGAACATTTTGAATCTAGAAATGAATTAAGGATTTTTCTTCTGGTTTCGAATAGATATGTATTTTAGTGTTGTATCATACTGTTATATTGGGGAAATGATCCTATAATCTGTTCATATGAATTTATTTACATTATTTTAAATATCTGCAGTGCAACCAACCTGCTATCAGCAAATAATTTGATTTTTCCTTAATGTGATATGGGAACCTACTCATAATGGCTCAATATTAAATATAAGGAAGGTCATTAATGCTTGTTCAACATTATTGTTGTGATATATGAATCCAGCTACTATTATATTCTATTCATATAGAAAAGTGATTACATATCATGTTAGTTCTGATCAGAATATGACTTCTTGTTATTATTGAAATCAATAATAAATTTTTGTATACATTTTCCATGTGCTGTATGTCTAAACAAGTTTGTTATATGTGAGTTCTGACCACTATATGGGTGTTTTTGATCAATAATAACAACCCCTTTTACACATTTTACCCCTGCCATACAGTGGAAAAATTGCCTCCTAAATTAGAAGAAATGAATTATTCAATGTGGTATTTGATAGATATGAATAAGCAAAGCACAAGTTTTTTTTTATCATTTGCCTTTTTTTCCCCTATATTACTGTATCCTCAAGTGACTAAACTGATGAAATTAAGAGCAGCTATTATAAAATTGGGAGGAGACATCAAATAAAAAATAAGAATCAATCAGTGATCTCCTATTGAAATAAGAGCTACCACTATCTGTGTGGAAAATATTTAAGTGTGCCCATCCAATTTCAAACATACTTGTACTAGAATTGCTGGAGATGCCCCCAAATTAGCCATTGGCTCAGGCCTAATCTTACAATAAACCTCTTTATCAAGGCAATATCAAAGTGAGGTAAAATATCCAAAGACAAATTCTAGATACAAAAACAAAGGAGAAGCTCATCTTAAATGGATTTTTCAGCGGTTAATTCTGGTAAAGAAAATGTTTACAATGCTTGATGAAATGGTATTATTCCTATTGTTTTTTAGCTAGTTCTATTTTATTCTTCATGTGATTTTTTTTTATTATATACCGTTTTTAAAGCTTTATATATGTAAAAGAAAATTAATGGTGGATATATTTTGAATAAATAACCAAAGTAATACAGTTTACATTCTGACAGTAAAATGTACTTGACTTAACATGAAATTAATAGATATTTTGTTTATAAAATGTAACTCTCCTGTAACAGTGATATGAATACATATTTTTGAACAACTTTGAGGTTAGAAGGATTACTGTGCCATTAAATCCTGGTAATAACAAGGATCTTTTTACCTTTGATTTTAGTAATACTATCAAACTCTTTCCTGGCCTTTCTTCAATATGTTCTAAAATCATTCGTATGCAGGCACAAATTAAAACAATTGGCAGGATGTAATTAAACTTCAATCAATAATATGGCAGCTGCATTGTGCAGCATCAAACCCAGGCAATTTCACAAGATCCCTCAAAGGAATACATTTTGTGGTTTGTTACTATTGCAGCTCCATTCTCTTTTTTGCTCTTATTCTCTAACTCTTCCTACCCCTCCTTTCTTTTGACTGATTAACACCAAATTAATCTTGGCATATTTGCTACTTGCAATGCAAAGGCTATAAAACAATTACTCAAATTCCCTCAATATTTTAATGATGGAAATATTGATTTGACTTTTTTTTTTCTTACAAGGTAAGGGGCAAATTTTAATTAGTTTGAAAGACTGATGATAATCAGAAGGGAATCAGACAAGACTCCCGAGACAGGGAAGACCAAAACCTTCATGTCCGTTTCGGATCTGTCAAACTGAAAGCTAAACATGCTTGGTGAGAATCCCAGATGAGCTGCACAGCATCGGCTTAGCTGAAATGGCTAGTTCAACAAGATGGGTGAAACCATTCAGTAAGGTTATCCTGATATCTCTGTCAGACAATTCCAAGGGTAGGGCAAAACTGTCTCTGTAAGAAGAGCCCAAGCTTTGTTGAAACTTTCCCTGAAAGAAACAGAAGAAAGCTTGTTGGTTTGTTTTTCTTTATTTCAAGGCAAACACCTGCCACAAGAGCAGAGACTTATCTTTCTATCTCCTGAATGGTCGTTCCAGCTGACCCTTCCACAAGTACCAGATTTAAAGACACAAAAAAGGTTTCCAGTCCTTGTCAATCTGATCTGCCATCATTCTTTTTTTTTTTTTTTTTGCAGATTCAATCACATTGCTTGTCATAAGTTTTTTCTTCCCACTTTGATTTATGTAGGACAGGTGGTTTTCTGAATTTGGACTTAAGAGTGGTAAATATAAAAGCCTTTCAAGAATTATCAAGTTTCCCTAACATGTATAATTATGTGTAAAGTTTAAGCTAAAGAAGCACCATGCATTAAAAATAGCAAAGCATGAAGTGTGATTTGGAATATGTATTTAAATCCAAAATCATGATTTCATTAAAATATTTCAAACAATCATCTAAGAGCTTTATGAGAAGTGCTATTAAAAGAAATCTTATTCAGTACCACCAAGAAGGCATTCTTGATATTCACAAAGCTCCAAGATAAACAATCATTAGTCAGGTGTGTAGTGAATTGGTCAAAACTAAAACCTGGTTGTCACTGAAAAACACCTTGATGTTGGGAAAGATTGAAAGCAAGAGGAGAGGAGAGGCGAGGAGAGGAGAGGAGAGGAGAAGAGACGAGAAGAGAAGATAGCTAGATAGTGTCACTGACATAGTGGACATGAGTTTGGGCATCTCAGGGAGACAGTGAAGACCTGGCATGTCCATGTCCAAGGTATCACAAAGAGCTGGACACAACTTAGTGACTAAACAACAATAGCAAAAAACCTGGCCAAGAGAGAAAAATGCATTTTAGGCAAAGTATTGGAAGAATTAGGATTCACAGACCATAAAAGACCTATTCTGGGCCTGTTACAATCAGGCCCATTAAACAAGGACTACCTATAAGCAACAATAATATTCATCAAAATAAATGCTGCAGTTAGACTAGGATAGAGAATAACCCTCCAAATATTGCAGAACTACCAACTCCCACAGTCCCTTATCATTATATTGAGCAGAACAAGGTTGTTCAATAATATGTGGAAGTTCACAGAAGCATGGATTACTTCCAGTTTTTGTGTTCCTAAAATTGATAGTGAAAAACTAAATATGGCATCCATCCCCAAAAATTAGATACAAGATAAGTACAAGTAGTCCTCAAAACTTACAATAGTTTGTTTAGTGACAGTTCAAAATTACAATGGCACTGGAAAAAGTGACTTATGACCATTTTTCACACCTATGACTGTTGCAGCAGTCCCATAGTCACATGATTTATATTCAGATGCTTGACAACAAGTTCATATTTATGACGGTTGCAGTGTCCCGAGATCATGTGATCACCTTCTGCAACCTTCTGACAAGCAAAATCAATGGGGAACCAGATTCACTTAACAATCAGGATACTAATTTAATAACTACAATGATTCACTTAACAAATGTGACAAGAAAATGGAGCAGAACTCACTTAACAAATTGCTCACTTAGCAACATAAATTCTGGGCTGAATTGTGATTGCAAGTCGAAGACTACCTGTATTTTTATGGAAATAACATATTATTAATATTTTTAATTTGAGCTACAGGTCCTGTTTATCTTCTGTTCTCCCTGCAATGGCCCTAATCCTACACCTCATATTCCTGATCTAGGAGAAAAATTGTTAAAAAGAGATGTTCTTAGATGACAAAATTGATCTGCAATGTCAACTGCCATTTAGCTAGGTTTTGATTATTATTATTCCCAGAGGAGGACAGGACAACAATCATCATGGTACAGATCCTTGCTAGTTTCTTGAGCTGTAAAGAAGAAGGGATACTTCATACTTGCAAGATTAATGTCAGACCCTGGAGTATACTAGATAGGAATCACAGCCCAATGAGCTAATTTTACATTATTGTAAGGCTACATTGTCAGGAGGTCAAAGGAGAAAAGGCTTTCCTTCTAGGACTTGCCCAATTAAACTCCTCAGTTGAAAGGACCCCTTAAAATATTTATTTATTTATTTTATTTACAAAATTTCTATACCACCCCTCTCCCGAAGGACTCGGGGTGGTGCATAGCCATCTAAAAAGAGACACATAAAAATTAAAAATACAATTAAAATGAATTAAATCAGTGGCCAATAAACCTGATTAAAAAGGTTAAAAATTTAAAACAATTTAATTAAAAATCAAACAAATTTAAAACCCCGTTAAGTGTTAGGCCAGACCGGCTTGCTGAAATAGATGGGTTTTTAATGCGCGCATTTTTAATATGCCTTTCTATTGGACCTAATGGGAAGGTAGATGTAGCTGGAAAGAGTTAACCTTGTCCCATACAATATATGGCTTTAAAGATATTTTGAACTGGACCTGGAAGCAAACTGGCAATCAGTACAGCTCAAGAAGTATAATGTACAGTTTTTGGAGCACATTGCCCATGCCACTACATCTTTACATCAGCTGAAGCCCTTCAAGGACAGCCCCATGAGAGCACAGAGCTTAATGCAGGAACTTCTTAGCTAGGTTTAAAATAATATCAGCTACTGAAACATGGAGCACTAGGAAAAAAAAAACTGCTATCAAAGCATTTAAAATAACACAAAACCAAGCTTTTAATTAGCCCCTTGCTTCCATGGAGATTGACTGCATTTGCATAGATCTTTGCTGGGTTATTTGTCCCTTAAAAATATCTTTAATATTTAAGTTTTCTGTTAAAATGCTCAAGGGAGGGTAGAATAAATTAGAATAAAGTAAATTAGAATAAAATAACCACATAAAATATAAACCCTACAATATTAAACAGAAGAAAGTACCTACAATAATACACTCAAATAAATAATCTTCCAAGTTCAAGCTTTGATTAAAGTAATGAGATTTAATATCCCTTTCCTATCCCCCAAGTTCTCCATTGTTTGTCATAAGTTAATACAGTTATGTTTTCACTCTGTTTCACTTTGTTGTGAAATAAGCCAATAAAATAAGAACTTGCCTTTTTAAAATAGCACATCTCTTACTATCTTATACATTCTTACTATCTCTTCCAAAAGCAAGCTCATGACAGGACACAATGGGGAATAAAGTAGTCACAATTAAAGCATCTTTATGGAGGAGAAAGTCAGGTATTTTACTAACAAGTTGGAAAAGATCCCATACAAACATATTAACAAGCCACTTGCTTCCATACTGATTTATCACACTCATCAATTATATAACTTTTATTTATGCCTTAGGGCTGTTCTGTGCTCACAACTTGTTGGACTGTTCTCTCAATGAATCTATTAGCGGTAGCATAATTTAATCAGTTATTTCAATTTACCACTAGGAAGCCATATTAATCACAATCATATCCAATAGTATTGCTTCCAAGTAGAAGTGTGTCATTTTATTGCACTTTTAAATACTCTTTTACCTAGTGCCAACATGATAAAACAGAATGAACCATCTTGTGTCATAATTTTATAATCTGTCTTCTATTACTTTACAATAATAGGTCTTGATCTTTTATCTTCGTAGAGAAAGGGATAAAAATTCTGCAAGAGGAACAGTTCAACGTGCCCTAGTATAACTGAGGACTTATCTAGACCATCTATTCAAAAGCATGGGCCCACTCTAGTATAGTTTGTGCAAGACTTGACTCCTAGGCCTATAACTAAAAGAAATTGTACACCTTGGACCAACATTTCTATGTATATGTGTGAATATATGAGGAAGACAAGAAATGGTCTTCAATATGGCTTTTTCTCAGCCAGGCTTTTAAAAAATGCTAAGAATAAATAAGACACAATTTTGATAGCTGCTGTTACATAAACAAAATAATAAAAACCTTGATTGGGGTCTCTTTACTGATCAGCAAACATTTGAGGTGACCGTGTCCTTCATTTAATAATATTCAACAAGTACCTGATGATTATACTGGGGTTTTTTGCAGCTGTTACCTATTATTCATCATTATTCTCCTATTATTTAGCCATGTCCGCCACTGGGCAAATACCCAATACTTACAGAAACAAGAATAATCTTCATCTAATCTGATGCAGGTCGCAACAGGGATTTACACTAGCAGTCATAAATTCAGCCATGTCATAAATGAACAAGCTGTTCCTCAGTATGACTGCCAATATTTTTGTCCTTCCACAATTTCTGTGCTCAACAAAAGTGCATTATAGACTTGTCATCAGACGCCTGGAACATATTACCATATGTGGTGGACGTGTACGGAGACACAAAGATATTGGACTAAAATCCACACATGGTTGGAGAAGATGACAAAACAACACATAGACTTTAAACCAGAACTTTTTTTGTTGGGAAACATGCCAGAAATATTTAGTGAAGAATTGAAATATTTGATTGTAAATGTATTGACAGCAGCAAGAATTGTATTTGCCAAGAACTGGAAAAATGAAAAAACACCTATGCAAGAGGAAGTGATTAAGAAAATTATGGATTGTGCAGAAATGAGTAAACTGACATTTGAAATTAGAGAACAAGAGAATAAACAGTTTTATAGAGTATGGGATTTATTTTACCAGTGGTTAGAGAAAAAGATATAATTATTGAAATATATTAATTTGCCTTTGTAAATGAAACCAATATAAGGATATAAATTGAATATAAAAATATACAGCCGCTGGTTGAATTTAGAATTATAAATACTGAGAATTCTCGCATGAAAATGAAGGAATAAAAGACTAGTCAAAATAATAAATAATAGATATGTATATATATTAAGATAAATAAAATGATAAACTAGAATATAATTATAAAAGAAGACTATGGAAGAATGGCACAAAAATATTGTTTTTTGTACACTGTAAGTATAGAACTCTTGATACACTGTAAGTATAGAACTCTTTTTTTAGTTTTATATGTTTTTATGTTGTGTATGTCTTTTGTATGTTTGTTTTAAAAATAAAAAATTTTATATAAAAAAGTGCATTATAGATTGAATTGTTACAACTGCATCTAACATGTAGATAAAGTGATATGGAAAAAAATCAGGATCAGATCAAAGTTATAGTGGAGCCTGTAGGCTGCGAAAGACTCCCTATTCATTTCCAATAATGAAATCCATACAAAACGTTTATGCTTGCAGAGTTATAGAGTAGAGTAAGGGTTTGGTGCAGATGACTGTGCATGAACAGGAAGGCATAACATCTGTGTGAGTGTATGTAGAAAGATATAGCTATAGGTGAAGACAGATGATATAGGTGAAAATAAATATCCAGATATGGAGATACAGATAGATGGGTGGAGGGATGGGTGGGTGGGTAGAGGGGTGGGTGGTTGGTTGGTTTGATTATCAAATCATTTTCAACTTGCAGTGACCACACAGATTCTCCCCAGGTTGATCTATACCTAAACTGATCTTTTAGGTCTTCCAACAGTACATTCATTGCCACAACAACTGACTCCATCCACCTTGCTGATAGCCATCCACTCCTCCTTCCTTCCTAGCTATAGAGCCTTTTCCAGAGAGCTAGGTCTTTGCATGACAGAGAAAAATGTACCATTCTTGAAAAAATGGATAGAAGTAAAGCGTGAATTTAGAATAGAAAGTTGTCAGTAGAAATGGAAGAACATTTGGAATGAAAATGAATAAATATGGGAAATTTATAATGTGTGTGTTTGTGTATAAATACATATATATGTATATACATCTGTATGTGGAAATGTATGTGGAAATGTGCGAGCCCGGGCATTTCCTGGGGTTAGGGATTTGCTTATACTGTAAGTCTGGAGATGTATTCTGTATCAGAATGTATTTTGTGTTTCTGTGCTTTGGGTGATTGTACTGATGGAGGCTCACTCAATTTTGCTGCACACATGTTGTGCATTGACAATAAAGGATTGAATTGAATTGAATTGAAAAGGGTGTAGAAGATAATTAAAACATATTTCTGCTATATCTACTGAGCTCAATTCCTGATGATATGTGGCAATGGCATGTTCGTATAATTTTATACATAACAAATATTTTTCTTCCAAGATCTTTTTTTTTTAAACTTCCCAGGCTAGAGTACAGACATGAGATTTTTTGGTAGTCTCTGAGCCAAGAACTGGTCAGTATCACCCATTTAGCTTTTAAATATCACCTCCAGTCAACTAAGGACTATCACCAGGGTTGGAAATAAAGTTGAACTCAATTGCCATGCCTTGGGAATTTTCTTGGAAGCAAGATAGAAGTGCTACTGCTTTCTTCGAAGAATAGATTTTAATCCCTTTCTACACCTTGAGAATTTTTTCATGCACTTCCAAATATTAGCAAGATATGATCCTGCCAAGCTTTTCAAAATCTGTGATCAGCTAATTTCTTCTGCCTTCAAGGCTTATTATATAATGTATTCTTGCTCTTCTTGCATTTTGGCCTTCTCAATTACAGTTGCATGATTTTACAATAATCATACTTATTTAAAAAGTGTTTAATGTTGACACACTTAAATTAAAAGACTTAACGAACTCAAGTCCAAGGGGATTACATCCCAAGATATAGAAGAAGCTAGTGAAGGAGATCACAGATCCATTCTCAATTATTCAAAAGTTGAATTGATTGCAATTGAGGTACAAATGTAATTTAAATAAATAAATGAACTCCTTTGAGAACTGCTGGAGGAATCGCAAAGTCTCAGAAGCCTGAAGGAAAGCCAATGCTATCCCTATTTTCAAAAAGAGATGGAGGAAGATTCAGAAAAATAGAGGCCTGTCAATCTGACACCTCTAGCATGTTTCTGAGCTCTGGCTAGGCATGCTACAATTCACTGGAGCTAGTATGGATTTGTTGCAAATAAACAATGCCAGGCTGATCTTATCTTCTTCTTTGATAAAACTAGCAATTTACTTCATCAGAAGACAATGGTAGATATTGTGTACTTGGACCTCAACAAAACTTTAAACAAATGTATCTTGAATCTTCATAGTCTGGCTGACTGTTAGAGATTAACAGGATTGATAAAATTGATCCAAAAACTCAATCACAGATGTCCACACATTCATATACTTCAATTCAGTCATTATCATTGTGTATCTTTCTCTCTCACACATCTACATACATCTATCATCTATTCAGTCATTCATTCTTCATTCCATCCTGTGCAGTCTTGCTCCTTTCCCCTATCTTACTTTTATGCTTTCTTCACTTTTTTCCCTTCATCATTCTATTTCTTACTCAGCTCTCTTGAGTTCCATCAAATAATGAGCTTAAAGGCTTTATAGGGCAGATCAGGGTTTGAAAAATATGTCTGGGACACAATATGACAGACAGGTTTGCATTAAATGGGTAATATACAAATGATTCATTTTTGTACATAAGCTGCACACTAGTTTGTTTCTTTATAAAAGATAAAGACAGAATACAGAACATTTCTCCTTTTAAACATTTTAGAAAGCATTTCAGCAATTTATGAAGCATGTCAACTATTCATCACCCCATACTGATACATGTTCCATTTTATTTATTAATGTAAACTGGCAATGCTAAGATATTTACTTGGCCATACCACTTTTCTTGAATAAGAATAAATGGTCTCTTGCTAGTATCAGTTTTCCATTTCAATGTCCTCCCAATGTGTTGAATAGTTATGACTTAATATGGTTGTGGGGCATCAGACCAGAGAAGACTGTACTATATTACTGGGAGCTTAAGCATTTAAAGAGAAAAGGGTTCATAATTTTTTGAGCTGAAAGCTTCTCTGTCTGGTTCCAACTAACAATGTGTTTGCTTAGAAGGTGTGTGTGTGTGTGTGTGTGTGTGCCAGCCATTGTGATTAGTTTTAACTTTTTAATACTTTATTTTGCTATCCAGGGTGGGGGAGGCTACACAAATGCTCTAGAAGTAAATATAACCCAATCAACTTAATAAATAAAACATTATTTCAGTATGGTAGAATTAAAGTGTGCTCTTTATGAGTATCCTATTAAACACTGATTTTTGCAACTTCCCACTTTTTCTCTTATCATGTAAGATGCTCCCTTGTAAGTTAGTAATAATCATTACCAAAATACAATATGTGGGTTTGAAACTACTCTATTTTTTGTAACAAACACAATACAGTATCTTCAATAATTGAACAATCCCCTTAACAGGAAAAGGGATTCTGACATAGTTCACATAACAATCAACAGTGTGGAAGCAGCCCATACTACCCAATGAAAGGGTAATAGACAAGTCATAAGTGAAAAAAAAATACACTTGTTTGATGACACCAGCATGCTACACTAATGAAGTCAGCAAGTGGCACTTCTTAATAAAAAGCTGTCAGTCAGTATCTTTACAGAGTTTGCTTAAATGCTTCATCTTAAAAGACATCTAATGGATATGTGAAGCTTTCCGATGGGATATTTTGATTCTATTGCTGGTAAAAAGAAATTTGATATTGGGATGTAGTACAAGACAGCTCTAGAACAATTAAAAATAATTATGTGCCCCCCCCCAAAATGGTAATCTACTTTACAAACAAACAAAATTGCATCACTGCATCACATAACTAGATTATTATTTATCAAGAGTAGATTTCGAACCCAATCTGATACCCTCTTTCTTCTTCTTGTTGCCCCAGGCCATAACACATTGGTGTGTGGCATATTGCCTTATGAATCTTCTTCAAGTACCCAATTATCCTGGTGCACCAGACTTGTCTTTATCCTGACAGCTATGTGCAGCTTACAATGCATGTTGTCAGGGGTGAAAGATTGTATACCAGCTTCCTCATATCCCTCACTACATTTCCATTACAATGCAAAGAAATGAAAAAAAGATGTTGGAAGAAGTTACATGCTAAAATCTTCCTCCCCATACAAACATATACATTCTTGCTTGTTCATTTGAGAGTTTAGTTTAAAAACTTACTACTCCCTTCTAAAAACAGAATGATTTCAAATCAATAACAAAAACAAAATACATATAAACAAAAATTAATTATTAAATTACCAATAATCAGTAATAATTAAATCTGCAAATTCGCATTCCCTGTTGTTATGTTATTAGAAGGAAGGTGGGGTTTTCTCTTCACTACAGTTCTAAACAAATTTTATGCAGTAAGATACTTGCTCAAAATTTGATTTACTGTATTTTCGTTGCAACATCTTTTTTCCTTATTGTGTACATACAGTTGCTATTCCCGGACTGGGAGTTTCTATTCACAGTCACTCATGCCTTAGTCATCTCCTGTTTGGAATACTTTAACAAATTCTACACATTCTAAGACCATCCAGAAACTGCACTTGTCCAGAAATTCAGCCCCATGCAAAGTTTTGGATACCCCATAGTTCATCCAAGGAACTTCATTGGCTGTGTGAGCTGCACTGACTTTCAACTGCTTTCCAGGTACAATTCAAGGTGCTGGTTATCACCTTTAAAGTCCAGGGCCAGGTTTCTATGGACTCATCTCTGCTGAGGATATCTATCCATCCTTACAAAAGGTAGGTATGGTGGGTCCTTTCATTTAAATATTTCCTTCTGATAGGACCACAGAAGTATGTTTTCTATGTGGCTACCCCAGCTCTTTAAAACAGCCTCTCACTTGAGATTTGAAGGATCCCTACCCATTTAGCTTTGCAAAGGGCTGTGACAATCTGTCCTTTCCTTCAGGATGCAATTGCAACATGCAATTGCACATGCACACATGCACACATGCACAATTGCAGAGACCCAGCTGGTCTTTGGGCCTCCGCTGTGCATACGTGCAATTGCAGCAGGAAATCCAGCTGGTCTTCGTAGTGTGCATGCACATGTGATTGCTCATGTCTGCATGAGTGCCTGCGTGAAGCATGTGTGCATTGTACATGCAAGAGCTGCATGCATGCACACATGGTGTAGTTGCACATGCAGCACATTTGGAGGAGCTGCATGCAAGTGCAGGTGGCAGGCACAAAGTGCGTACTTTTCGGCACTCAGTAAGTAAAAAGTTTGCTACCACTGCCCTATACCATTTCAGATAAATGGTTATCCAATCTCTTCTTTAAAACTTCCAGTGTTGGAGCATTCACAACTTCTGGAGGCAAGTTGTTTCACTGATTCACTGATTGCAAGTTGTTCTAACTGTCAGGAAATTTCTTCTTAGTTCTAGGTTGCTTCTCTCTTTGATTAGTTTCCACCCATTGCTTCTTGTCTTACCTCTATTTGGAGAATAGCTTGATTCCTTCTTCTTTGTGGCAGCTCCTGAAATATTGGAAGAATGCTATCATGTCACCCCTGGACTTTTTTTTCATTAAACTAGACATAACAGTTCCAGCAACCGTTCTTTATATGTACTAGCCTCCAGTCCCTTTGATCTTTGTTGCCCTTCTATGCACTCTTTCTAGAGTCTCAATATCTTTTTTACATTGTGGCGACCAAAACTAGATGCAGTATCCCAAGTGTGGCCTTACCAAGGCATTATAAAATGGTATTAACACTTTACGTGATCTTGATTCTATCCCTCTGTTTATGCAGTCTAGAACTGTGTTGGGTTTTTTGGCAGCTGCAGCACACTGCTGGCTCATATTTAAATGATTGTCCACTAGGACTCCCAGATTCCTCTTGCAGTTACTCCTATTGAGCAAGATACCACCTATACTGTCCCTGTGCATTTTGTTTTTCTTGCCTAAATGTAGAACGTTACTTTTTTCACCACTGAATTTCATTTTCTTAGATAGTGCCCAATGTTGAAGTATGTCAAAATCTTTCTGTGTATGTAATATATTTATATATCAGACTTTTTTATGTACTTCAAGCATGACTGAATTTATTTTTATTAAACTGAAAAAAACCTATCTAATGAGTTTAATAGCAAAGGAAAAGAATTGCTATTGTCCCTAAGCTATCTTAGGTGTCAGCGAACAGGGCTTATCAACAGAAGAGGCTTCCCGAATCATTCACTAGAACAAGCAATGCCAAGACAGCATAAATTATAGTTACATCGAAATGTCAAACTTTCAGGCTGATTATATATAGTATAAATTCATTCATCTCTTCCCTGGTATTTGGCAGAAACACTCCCCCACACTTATTTTTCCAGAAGGACATACAGACCTGGCTCTTCATTTAAGTATGACGAGTGAGCCCAAAAATGTAGAATTGATAGGATATGGTGCACCCTTTGTAGTATTTTTGCAAATTTATATTTATATTGTTTTTATGGAACATTGTTATGAGTCACAAAAATCGAGAATGTTTAAATTTCTATATCTATAGATCTACACACACACACACATTCACACACACGTTTGTTTTTTAAAAAAAGTATGAATATCCATCTTTTTGCTGATTTCCTGTTACCTGCATTTCCTGTTTTCCCCCCTGTATTTCCTGTATTTACAGTTGTTTTTCTTGAAGAGCAAAATATGAATTCAACTTGTCTGTACACATTATGTGCTTTATACACAAGCACTGTATACTAAGGAAAATACATGCTATTACTGTTCCATGAAAGTAATAGCAATAATAGCTTAACCACTGAAATTTTAATTTCACGCCAAATGCTTATTTTAAACTGCTAATTTTAATCAATTCTCCCAAACCCTGACTACATATTCATAAGCATCAGGATTATTTATTTTGGTTTGCTTTTTGCTTTTGGTGTTGCTTTTTTTATATTTTTGGCTAGTTTTCAATTACCTTTGTTGCTGCTGCAAAATGGTTGGTGGGTCAAGATATTCTGAAGTAATTAGACATATATGTATATTTTTATGGATCCCAAAAAACCTTACTATGTAGAAAATGCAGTAATTCATTCTGGATAATTCCTTAATCTTAACATCGGTATTCAAAAGAGACCAGTCTAAAATATTACCAGATTATTGGAATGGTAATTAACAAAGAATAAACACAAACAGTATATGGGATATTTACTTCCTGATTATATATAAATATTTATTTTCTACATAAAATCTGCAGCAGTCACATGACACCATGCTTTATGATATCGCTTAGCAACAGAAATTCTGCTTCCAATTACATCATTAAGCAAGGACTACCTATATTCAGTGATGGCAACAGATAGAGACGACCATGGGTTGGTCTTTTCTGAACAACCCAGTCTTTGAATATGCCATTCTACTATATTTTACCCCTTTTACTTTCTACCTCCTGCTCTCTTTTCCTTCTTTCCTGACATCATTTCTTAAGTCCTATGCTTGGATTTCCAGTTTTGGATTCAACATTTTTTGTAACTCTTTGGGGTCATCTAGTGGCCAACTGGATTTTTGCAACCCAGATTTGTTAGGTCTGCCAATAGACATCTAATATCTATCTTGCCTCTCCACTCTGCATGTTTCTTTTCCAGTGTCCATGGTCACACATTTTTTCCTCCCTCTCACCATTCATTTTCACTTAGTCTGCATACTATTTTTTATATACACCATCTATTTGAACTATAAAATTCTCTTTAAAAATCTCTGATGCTTGTTCTTTTTATGGAACTATTTTTTAAAAAGTCAGCAAAATAATAACAATAAATGTAGAAGCTATTAAGTGGTCAGGTATAGTAAGTATAGTGGCTTACTAACACAAGTATATTACGAAGAGCATTACCTAGGAGTGATAATCAGGAATTATACTGAAAACGAATGTATTGAAATAATTATAAAATTATATAAAAGTCTAATTTACTTTTAAGAATGGGTTTTTTAACATATAAGATTATTTTAACTATACAATCAGTTGTTGAAATAATATTAGTATGAAAATAACATTTTGATAGTATTCCATCAAATAATCTCCTAAATCAGAAGATATAGTGTTCTGTATCTCCTGAATTAGAAAAAACACACATTCACACCCGCAATTCAGAAAAGTAAACAAGGAGGGAAAAACTCTATAATTTCTATATTAGATTAATTACATCCAACAAATGGCAAAACAAATTGTGACATGAACTTTACACAGTCCAATTGCTTTTCAGTCACGGGCTGGGGCAAAGTGTCATTTGCTTATTTGTTTCACACTAACAGTTGGACACACTTTTCCATGGTAAACTGACTTCCTAATAAATGATGTTTGACAGCATAATTTACAACCTTCCCTAGAAACAAAATGGAGATGATACATAAATGGACAAAATTATTCTTTCTTCTATAACTTACAAACAATAATGTTTGTAGTCATAAAACTTTATATGCACGTTCCCTAAGTCTAGTTTGCAATAGGCATACTGTTAAGTTCCCCTTTGAACAGTTTTAATATTGGGCTAAATTCCCTTAAAAATAACTTGGTATCTGTCTATTGCATCCATTAAGACGGATTTCAAGACATTTTCTCTATGTAGTTATAATGGCCCCCATCTGAGGAGAGTGAATCATGCAATACGGCCAGCATGCCAGAACATAGATATATCATTAGTTCCAATTTATGGGAGGCAGTCTGAACAAGACTCATCAGTCCAATTTGACTCCATGAGAATGCCACAATTAGTGGGCTGAATATCAGAAGGTACAGAAAGGCTAAAGCAGTCCATTAGAAGGGAGAACATTTTGGGAATGGAAGTCTCCTTAGAAAGGAGGAGATATTTGAATGACCTTGCAGCCAGAACTTGGGAAGATGAGCATCAACTAAGGACTGGATACACACATCTCTAGAGTAAAGAGAACCTTTTGCTAAAAGCAGTTATTATTGTTTATATGACCAATAGTTCTTACATCTTTAATAAAGAGAGTGAACATATCTGGACATACCAGGGGTGGAATTCAAATATTTTTACTACTGGTTCTGTGGTTGTGGCTTGGTGGATGTGGCTGGGGGGGGGGGTTTCATGTGACTGGGTGGGCAGTTTCTGTAAGCAGAGCAATAAAGATTAGGCTAGAAAAAACATCAGAATGTTTTTTTCCTGCCTTCCTGACAGGATTAACCCTGTAAAGTGGGAAAAAAACCCAAAAAGGAGATTTATTCTAACAACTGGTACTCCGAACTGCTTAGAAAATTTACTACTGGTTCTAGCAAACCTGCTGCTAGAATCTGCTGAATTTCACCTCTGGGACATACTGGACATACTGATGTTTTATTCTCTTCTTAATCCTCCTGAACCTCGATTTAATCAATACTTTATTGTCAATGCACAACATTTGTGCAGCGAAATTGAGTGAGCCTCCATCAGTACAATCATACAAAGCACAGAAACACAGGGATTTGTTTTTAATTTGCAATTGTATTGCAAATACATATAATAAATGCTTTAGCTATATGCCGTATATGCATAAAACAGATGGGCTTATTCTGCTGGCCTTGATTGGCATGAATTATTGTGAAGTTTAGTTACCTAATTTATGTAACTTGTGATCCATCCATCAAGTAGGAATTCCTGATAATTTAGGCAAGTAAACCATTCTGAGGAACTCCCTTTTGTTCACTTTGTGTTTCTTTTTTTTTTTTTTT
>JAEANM010007688.1:0-17550 GCA_017656035.1 Myanophis thanlyinensis | reverse complement strand
TTCTAATTTTCTGAGATTGTGGATTTGGGGTTTTCATGAGCTGTACGCCATAATCATCTCAATTATGACAAATCACGACTTGAACTATCTTGCTTTACATGTAATGAGTCTATCTCATATATTAGTTTCACCTTTTAAGTTGCGTTTATTGAAATAAATGAACTTTTGCAGATATTCTAATTTTCTGAGTTTCACCTGTATTTATGATTCCAGTTTGTGTTGAGGGGTATGATGGCTTGTGGAAAGAAACTGTTAGAGTCTGGATGTGTGGGCTGAATGCTTCTGTACCTCTTTCCAGAGGGCAGGAGAGTGAAGAGTGTGTATGAGGGGTGTGTGGTCAGCCACCCTTCCACCCCAGTGGGCGAGTACATGAGCGCACAGGGACTGCGAGAGCGGCAGGGCTGTCTTGGACTGGGATATTGATCAAGCGTGCAGGCAGAGGAGGGCCTTGGCTGGAGGGAGGGAGGGAAGAACAGCTTGGGTGGGAAGGGCCAGGCTATGCTCCGACGACCAGCTGGGCGCGGGAGTTTGGCCCGGAAGACCCTGGAAGCAAGGCAACCAAGCGCCTTTCTGGCTGGGAGCCAGCTGTGACGTCTCGCGGGGCCAACCAAATAGAGCATTCGATCGAGTTGGCCGAATGAAAGCAGGCAGGAGCTAGAACCCACCAATCGGCAGCACCACCCCTGCTGGGCGGGCTGAGTTCCTTCCGCCCCGCTGCCCTTTTTATACCCTCCGTCCAAGCAGCGTTCCTCTGATTGGCCGCACGGCCTGAGACTCCGCTCTTATTGGCTCGGCTACAGACGTCATCTTCCAGCGACTCCCGTCTCGGCCGGCTCCCTGGGCGCCGCCATATTGCGCGACGAGACCGGCGGTCGGTCTGTCGGAGGGGGGGGCGAGGGTCGTCGCGTCGCCCGCCATGTCGGAGACCTACGGTGCGTGGGCTGCGGGGGCGCGGCTGGGCCGGAGGTGGGCGCGGCGGCGGCGGCGGCGGCGGCCACTGCAAGGGCCGCCTCCCGTCTCTCTTTCTCCCCCGCAGACTTCCTCTTCAAGTTCCTGGTGATCGGCAGCGCCGGCACCGGCAAGTCCTGCTTGCTGCACCAGTTCATCGAGAGCAAGTGTGAGTTGTCGCCTGGGCCCGTCGGGCGGGAGGGAAGAGCCCTACCGGAGCCCCCCGGGCGGCCGTGGCTCGGCCCATCCAGTGGGCTCCGGCTGCAGGCGGCACGTCTCCGAGCGGCGGAGCCACGGCAGGTGCCCGGGCTGCCTCGCGTGACCCGCCGCCCTCTTCTCCCTCTCGGTGCCCGGCAGTTAAGCAGGACTCCAACCACACCATCGGGGTGGAATTCGGGTCGAAGGTGGTGACCGTCGGCGGCAAAACGGTGAAGCTGCAGATCTGGGACACGGCTGGGCAGGAGCGGTTCAGGTAAGCTGGGGGCTTTGGCGAGGGAAGCCCCCTCCCCAGTCATTGGGAAGGGGTCTGCTTGGGGGAAAGCGGGAACATGCCGGAGAGTGTGACCCTCTGGCCGCTGCGAGACCAGCCTGGATAGTGCCGAACTGGGAAGGGCACCCAGAAGGATTTCTGAAGGGTTTGGAATAACTACTTTCAGATTTAGGGTGGTAGGATGTTTATAAAGTAGATTTTTTAGGAGAGCCTGTATTGCAAGGATTGTACTGATTCATCCAAGCTTGCAAGATTCAGCCATCTGCTGAATTTTCTGGTTGATATTATTCTTTTCATACTTAAATTTCTGTTTTTGAAAACATGTCAAGGACATATGTGGGGGGAGAGGTTCCCTCCTGATTAAGACTTATTTGTGCAAGGCTTCAGATGCCATTTCAGTTTTTCAAAGTCTTCTCTGAAACAAAGAATACTTTGTCTGCAAGTTTGAATCCAAACCTATCCCACATGTTGGCCTAGAGCAGGGGTGTCAGACTCGTGATGCCACGTCATCAGATAACGTATCGCAACTTTTCCCCCTTCGCTAAACCGGGGATGGGCGTGGCCAATGTGGGACGCCTGGAGAATGCTCTGTATCTCACAGAGACTCTAGCTGCACAATCCAGCATCTAGGAACCCACTTAGAAATAAATAAGGTTCAAGTTAGCACGTGCGAGTGCTAACACCCAGTCTGCCATAGCTTTATGAATCCTCGTTTACTTTCTCTCTAGATCTGTTACTAGAAGCTACTACAGAGGTGCAGCTGGGGCACTTTTAGTGTATGACATCACAAGGTGAGCATGTTGCACCCCATTTCTTGCTTTTCAGCAATAGGAACTCCTGGGAAGGGCCATTTCTGCTACAGCTCTTCACAGATAATTTTAATCGTAGAAGAAAAGTTGTGATGCGAAATGTGTGGTGCAGGGAAGAGAAGCTCCTTGATATACAGAATGGCTGTGGGGAGGGGTCAACTACCGGTAGCCCAGCAGGGGGATTTGGGGGAGGAAGCCAGCGAAGCAGCTCATGCAGAAATCTGCTTCCTTTCCCTCTTTGGGACAAAGCCTTCTCTGAGTTTACCAGGCATTCTGGTATTCAATCTGTCAATTGCGTCTTGCAGCAGAGAGACCTACAATGCCTTGACCAATTGGCTAACTGATGCCCGGACTCTGGCCAGCCTCAATATTGTAATTATTCTGTGCGGCAACAAGAAGGATTTGGATGCTGACCGGGAAGTCACTTTTTTGGAAGCTTCTCGTTTTGCTCAAGAGAATGGTAATGCAGGGGTGGGGTGGAGGGAGCTCGGGCCCTGGAGCCTTGTTTTCCCTGGGATCACCTCAGTGCTGCTGGGTTGAGAGGGGAAAAGTTGCTCTTGGCTTCCTTCCTGGGCCACTTATGCAGTTGACCTGCTGGACTAAAGCAGGGACAGTTGGCCATGGGGAGCTGCTGCTGAGATAATTTGGGCTGGAGCAGCCACCTCGGTTCAATTGCTGGGTTGGTTTTCCCAGCATCCATCTGTAGTTGAGGGCGGGAGCTTCGGAAAACCTTGGGAGGCCTGGCCTTGATCTCCAATAACTCCCCTCTCCACCCCTTGGTTTGGGTTTCTGTCCTGGGGTGCAGGGAGCCTCCTCCCACCCATCCGTTGCTTTAACCAAGCTCAGTTCTGGGTCCGGAACGTAACATTGAAGCATTAAGGCAGCAGTCTTAATCTGGGCCTTCTTCTCACCTGGCAGAGCTGATGTTTCTCGAGACCAGTGCCTTGACTGGAGAGAATGTAGAAGAAGCTTTCCTGAAATGTACACGGACCATACTGAATAAAATCGAATCAGGTGTGTGTCATATCATTTTTTTAAGCAGATTTATGAACTGAGAGTCCTGAAGGGTGGCATGCAACTATGGAAACTGATGTGTAGTCAGTAGTACAAATCTTTCGGTTAATCCCTCAATCACCTGGGCCAAAGGCGAAAAGACCAGCTTAGTGGTTAGGGTCAGATGACTTTGGGCTAGTTGAAATTGGTGTCCCCTGAGCTCTGGATGATGTGCCAAGACCAGGCGGCTGCCCTATGGCCTGCCCAACCTCTCCTTGGGTGAGTTGACACACATGGCAAAGAGGCTCTGGGACCGACCAAGCGAGTGCTGTGGGGGACTGTGGCCAGAGCCAGTGGTACCTGATTGTCTCTTCCCCCACCAGGTGAGCTCGACCCAGAGAGGATGGGCTCAGGTATCCAGTACGGAGATGTGTCTTTGCGGCAGCTGCGGCAGCCCCGGAGCAGCCAGGCACAGGTGCGGCAGCAGTGCACCTGCTAGGGCCCAGGTCCCCACTGGCTTGCAAGGTGAGCTGGGAGCTGCTCCCCAGTGACTCTGCCATTCAGGGTCCTCCTTCCCGTGTCTCCCGCCGCCGAGGCTGGACTGGGGTTGCATGGGCAGGGGATTCTTCCAATTCCATCTCAGAAAAAGGGGGGGACTGGGAGTGCCTCCACCCCCCCTCCTCCCCGCGTGGCCTGGCTTTAGCCCCCACGCATCAGAGCCACAGGCAACAAGCGCACAGGGGCCCCTTCATCCACTTTTGAGTGGAATGGGGAGCTTTGGTGAACAATCTCCAGGCCGCTACATGGTCAGGAGGTTTTGGCCACCTGAGTCCAGCTCCAGAGGGAGGGGTGAAGAACTGGTGCCTCTGCAGGACCCACCATACTCCCGGTCTTTCCTCAGTGCTGGAAGTCCGCTGCTCTGGGCCCAGGGCTACAAGAAGCCTCTTCTTCTGTTTGGTTCTCCAAAGCAACTGGCCTCGTGGGCTGAAGACCCTGCCGTGCTCCCTGCTGCTGCTGCTGCCACGGCCACTGCCGCTTCCTTCCCCTTGCCTTGCCTCCTGTCCTAAGGAGAAGGGTTGGGTGTTCGGCTCTCAGATTTCCTAGCAGAAGGTTTGTGCGGGCGGCTGTGGCCAGGCCCCTGCATCTGCCCCTCACACACTGCTGCTCCTCAAAGGTGTGTGTGTGTGAGGGTGCCCCTAGAGGATGTGGAGCCTTCTTGGCCCCTTCTGTGCTCCATAGCGGCCTCCAGCTGAATAGCAGCTGATCCCTCTGATTGGGAAGGGGTGTCCCTGTCCCTCCCGAGATGCTCTACTTTCTTTCTTCCTTCTGTGAGACCTTGAACTGTTTCACATTGAACTGAATCTCACTCAACCTGCTTCGAGAAGTCAGGGGAGGAGGCAAGTGGGAGCACAGTTGTAGTGGTGGAAATGTTGGTGTTTTTTTGCAGAGTGGCATCCCGGGCGAGTGCCTCTCCCCTCCAGGTTTGCTTGTGCAGGGTGGCATTTCCATGCCTTGTTTTGCTTTCCGGGCCCCTCTTATGCTTGGCCAGTGCCTTTGCCTGCACTCTTCTCTTGTCTTGGGGCAGCAGCTGGGCCAGGTCAGGTCAATGGGCGGGTTGGCTTCTTTGGGGGAGGGTTGGCCTGGTGTTGATGGAGCGAAAAATGCTTCCTTCGGGCAATTTCTTTGAGCTCTTTCTTGGGTGATTTACTCTGGGCTGAGTCCACAGCAAGGAAGCCACAGCATTGGCAGAAGAATCCTTGCTGGTATGGAAAGCTATGGAGATGTTGCCCCCCACCCAAGTGTTGACAGCCCTGTTTGGATGAGCTTGGATTCCCGCATGCTTTCAAGTGTCGCAAGACATCCGTATCTTTAGAGCCTTTGACCAGGTACCAGCATGAGAGGCAAAAGTCCCACGCTTGACAAAGCACCTCTGACTTCCAAACCCTGAATTTTGTCACAAGAAGTGGGGCGGGGGACACCAGGTTATGGAATTGCCCCCAGCCCTTCACTCCCGTGGCCAGTGCTATCAGGCTTGCTGTGCATGATCCCTCTGCAGCTAAAGCTGTCTGGGTCCTGGAGAGGAGAGGGAGGTTTGGTGGGTATTTCTTGGGAGGCACCAGCTCTGAGGAAGATTCCCCCCCCCCCCCCCCAATTGCAATAGTTTCTCTTAACCCTCTGACAGAGCATGGCTCCCTCCCCCTCCTCCTCGGGTGTTCCTTTCTCCAGTGGGCCAGGACCTGCCTCCTTGTGTGTTGATGCACCTTTTCATGGGCCCTCATGGGTCTGGTTTCTTCCATCCATCCATAATGAGGCCTGGCTCCAGGTGGTGGCAAGCCAGGTGGGTTTGGAAAAGTTTGCTGGGTCTAAAGTCCTCCCTGGGTCACTGAGGAAGGAAGGATAGCAGCAGGGTTGACCTGACAGTTAGTTCTGGCCATGGATGGTTGCACCTTTGCAGGAAGAGGAGGTGCTATGGGGAGGGGGGCTTTCTCTTCCCTTCCTCCCCTGTAGTCGGAACCTGGAGGTGGGGTCTGCTTCTGCTGTCTGCTAGAAGGTAGGAATCTGCTCCTCCTCCTCCTCGTGCTGCTTTGATTGCTCTGGGAAGGTTTCGCTTCCTCTCCTGCTGGAGCCCTCTCCTTCCCCCTCAAAGAAAGAAAGAAAGAAAAGGGGGCTTGGTTTGGATTTTATTTTTAAGTGTGATGTTTATCTTTGTTATTTATTCTTCTGTGTCAAGGGCAGGAACAGGCTCGCTTTGCAGGTGGGGTCCCTGCTCTCATTTGTCCACCTCGGCTACATCCCTGGTTTGATTCCTTTAAGCTTTGGAGGAGGAGGAGGAGGGGGAGGAGGAGTTTCTTCCATCCAGAGTTGAACTAACAGTTGATAGTTATACACAGATTAAAACTTAAATTTTCCGGTTTATTTTTTTTCCTATAAGTGCAAACATTCCCTCCAACTTTAAGGCTGTGAAATTGATACTCATATATAAAATGTTTTTTCCCCTTTTACAAATGTCAGAATTGTGATGCCTTTTTGTCTTTTTGAAGCAATACATATATGGTAACTAACCAGCAGAAGGGCCGAAGGCTACTTATAGCTAGGGCAGGGTGCCCGTGGGACCGAAATAAGTGCTGGTTTTGGGGGAAGAAGATACCAGGCTGCCATGGTTTCTAACCACGGCTGATCCGCTTTAAGAATCTCATCAGCAGGGCCTCCAGCTAACTGCACCCCCATGCCCTGTCATGAGTGAGGCTGAGTCGGGCAGTGAGCCCTCTAGCTGCTCTCCAGAGCAGGGGTCTCCAACCTTGGAAATTTGAAGCCTTGTGGGCTTCAGCTCCCAGAATTCTGCTGCCTCTCCATCATGCCTTCTGGTGGCAGGAGCCGTTTCTGCTATAATTTCTGCAACCGCCTTTTAGAACCATGTTCAGCCTCCCTTGCTTCTCCACCCAAAGAGCTAAGCCCAAAAACTTCCTCCTTCCCTTAACTCAGGCGATGGATCTTTCCGTCCGGTGGGCAGCTTAGGCTTGGCTGCCATAAAGCCATTTGCCAAATGTCACCCCCAGACGAGGAGAGGAGCAAGCCCTGCCGTTTGCCTTAATTGAGGCTCTGCTGTACAACGGGCAGAGGAGCAAAAGAACGCCAAGGGTGAAACGGACATTTTTCATGGTGTGAAAAAGATGAGAGTTGTCAAGACATATTATTATTCTCATATGCTGACCCTGTCCTCTACTATAGAGAGGGGGGGGGGATAAGGAAGCACCGGATCCCTGGTTCTCCTGTCTTCATTGTAGACTAACTACAACCCTTTTAATAACAAACCAGCATTGTACTAAGAAGTCATCAATATATGCAATAACCATGTCAAGGAATGATCCTGTAGTAGTTTACTTAATTCAGACTGAATCCTCACTCCTCCAGGATTTACATGCTTTATCACATTTCTTGCCTGGAACTGAACAGAAATGAAAACAGAAACACAAAAGACAAATTGGAAAATGTTAACAAAATAAAGAGCAACAATTAAAAGGCCAGTTTCCCAGTTAATCCATGGAGCACCTCTTCTGAAAGGAGAACTATTTATCTCCTCCAAATCTGCAGATCAAGTGAGTGGCAGAGATGCACCAAAACTTCCCAGGAAGAGGTTCCTTGACCACAAATGACCCTCACTCTGCTGTGATCTGAAAATGAAGGTGCATCTTAGCTGAGCTCCAAAAAAACAAGCCACACTGGTGTTTTTCTAATTCAGAGGGTGGGTGGGCTTAGCTAGGAACCTTCCAAGAAGCCCCCTCTAAACACTTGGGATGGTACTGTCAGGAGGGACCCTTCACCAAGGCCCTCTGATTCTGGCATTCCCAAAAGTTTTCTGGGACCCAAGGATGTGTGCGTGCGCATGCTTCCTGCCTCGGCATCAGTCACAGACAGGCACAACCCTAGAAAGAGCCGAGAAGAAAGTGCCCCTTTGGGTTTGCCTGCAATATGTAGGGGGAGGGAACGGGGAGACTGCAATTTCGGCCAGAAGCTCTTTGCCCGAACTAACACTCCCCCCCCCCCCCCAATTCAAGGATTCGGTTTTCTAGCCTTTTGGAAAACCAAGACAAATAATTTCTGGAAAGGAGGAAACAGATGGTCTGTCTCTCCGGGATGGCACGCGCGGTTTCCTTGCTGGTGCCCACTTAGGTTCTTTTGCCTTGGGTGCTTGTTACCGGTACCACCCAAATACTTTCCCTCCCCCTCCCGCGAAAGTTTGCTCACCCGCTGTGCCACAGAAGCTGACCGTTTTTGCTTCCCTTGGCCGGGTGTGTGTTTGTGTGTGTGTGTGGGTGTGTGAGAGGGGGGGGCATTTTGTCCAGTCTGGGGGAACAACAACAACTGCTCCGAAAACCTACCAGGCGGTGGGGGACACCGGAGAGGTGCGGCGGCGTTCAGGGAGCGCTTGGCCGGATCGAGTCGGGAGAAGCGCGGGGACTGCCACTCTGCCTCGCGCCCACCGCCCCAGGCCCCGACCTGCACTGGCTGGAGAGGCCGCGGGGGAGAAAGCGGCGAGCAGCGGGGTCGCTCTGGGGCCGGAGGGGTCCCGGCCGCGGGAGAGGAACAGGCCGGGCCGGGCGCTTCGGCTTTCCGCTCTCCAAGCAATCTGGCTCAGGGCGCCGCTTTAAAAGCGGCTTCGGCAAGAAAGCGAAGCGGCCAGGACCGAGGAGTCGCGCCACCGGCTGCCCGAGCCACCCAGCCCGCCCGCGCGCTCCGTTTCCGCTTCCTCTGCTCGGAGGGGGCGGCTCGCTCCCGGGGCTCGCGCGAAGCTGCCCGGGTGGCGCGTGGCCGGAGCCCAGGAGGACAAGCCGCGGCTCCAGAGCAGGTGAGAAGCGCCAGGTGCGCGCTGAGGACTAGCCCCTTTTCCAAGCAGAGCGCGGCTGCCTCGAAGGTGGCGGCGCTTCCTGGCGGCGGATGGCCGAGACCACCGATCCCAGCCCGCCCGGCCCTTCCCGCGGAGGCAGCACTGAGTCGGAGAGACGCCGCCGCCCACTCCCCAACCGCCCACTCGCGGGGCCGCGGCTGCCAAAGGCGGCGGCGGAGTGGCGCATCTTTTGCGTCCTGGGATTCGGCCGTGGCGGCGCTTGGGCCCCACGTTGCCCCCAGGACCGCGGCCCCGCCAGCCTCTGCTGGAGGCCAGGGATGATGGGACCGGTGGTCGGGTACCTGACCTGGGAATGTCTGGCGTGCCAGTCCCGTGCTGCCCCCCACCCCGCATCTTCCCACGCTGCTTCGTTCCTTCCCGGTGATAGTGGGGGGGGGGGGCGGGCGTCGGGAGCGCTGAGTCTGCTCGGGGCCGTTGCGCGCTCACCCCATCCTCCTCTCCCTCCCGCAGGCAACCGGGCCCGGCCCCTCCCGCTGCTCCGCGACCTCTGGGCTCCGCGCTGGGCCGGCCTGGCGCCTGCAAAATGCTGCCGGGCCGCGCCTCTCGCCCCACGGCCCTGAGATGGACGCCTCCCGCCCGGAGAGCTCTGCCGTAGGGCTGGTCGCTGGCCAGGGCAGGCAGGCGGCGGCGGGCCAAGCGGAGGGCAAAGGGGTGGCCGTCCGCGGCCTCCTCTGGCTGGCCCTGACCCGGGAGCCGAAGCGGCCGAGGCCGGAGGCGCGGGGCTGGGAGACGGAGGGCTCGGCCGAGCGACGGCAGCGTGGAGAGCCCGGCGCCGTTCGGCTGGTGTCCGTCGGCAGGCTGGCTCGGGACTACGTGGTGCCCTGCCTGGCCCGCTACGGCCTTTGCGTGAGGGACGCCTTTCTCGGGGAGGCGCTGGGCGGGCAGATCCTGGCGCAGGTGGAGGAGCTGCACCACGGCGGCAAGTTCCAGGACGGGCAGCTGGTGCTTCGCCGAGCGGGGTCCGCCCTCCGCGTCCGCGGGGACCAGGTCGCCTGGGTGGAGGGCCGGGAGCCCGGCTGTCGAGCCATCGGCGCCCTGATGGCCCGCCTGGACCAGCTCATCCTGCAGTGCGACGGGAAACTGGGCGGCTACGAGATCAACGGCCGGACGAAGGTGAGCGAACGCCGCGCAGGAGCCCGGCTGCAAGGGCCTCTGCCCAGGCTCAGCCCCCACCCGCAGGGCAGCCGCTCCAGGGGTTGGGCGGGGGGAGGCCGGGGATCTGGTTTCCGGTGATCCTGCGTCCCCGCCTCCCCCCCCCCCCGCCCCACTGCCCCGCCGCTAAAAGCCATCAACTTTAAGCTGGGGTGGAGATCCTGCTGCTGCAAGGGGCTTGGAGCTGGGCAGGCAGCCCAAGGCAAAAAACGATTCCCCCCCCCCGCCCCCCGCTTTTGGCTCTTCCTGGGACTGCCTTGGGCCTCTGCTTCCTCGATATACTGGAAGGGAAGCTGCCCTTTTATTACCTGGGGAGGGACAGGCAGCTGTGGATGATGCTGGGATTTGGATTTGCTGTAGATTTCAGGCCAAGAAGGGAAATAAGCATCTCTGACCCCTCCCCCTCCCCTCCCCCCCTTTGGAGGCAGTGGTTGGGCTGAGACCTGAAGGGAGTGGGGGGGGGGAAGAAAGTGGGAGGGGCTGTGGGGCGCATGGACCAGGTTTAGGATGAGCC
Source organism: Myanophis thanlyinensis (assembly GCA_017656035.1). Lineage (NCBI taxonomy): Eukaryota > Metazoa > Chordata > Lepidosauria > Squamata > Homalopsidae > Myanophis > Myanophis thanlyinensis. Next base: position 7,237 of record JAEANM010007688.1, on the reverse strand, counting down.
TGGGTATGTTGGGAGGATACATGTCCTCAGCTGGCTCTGTCCAGCCCTCTCTGACTTTAGATGCCTGTGGAGCCCCTCAGAAGAGGCTCCCTCCCTTTGCCAGTCTTGCCAGCCTGCACCCCAGAAGGACCCAGGCTGAAGTCCCCCATCCCTGAAGTGATAAGAGGAGCCTCTGAGGCCAGCACCTCCTCAGGCAACCGGCCCTTCCTTCACCTCCTTTCGCAGCCCGGTCAAAAGGCTCCCTGAGTTGGCATCTCCTCCCCTCTGTCCTCCTGTGACCCTGCAGGGAACATCCACCACGTGGCTGGCAGGAGCCCAGTTGGGAGGGAGCAGGTCCCTCCTCGGGGACTGGATGTCCTTGTCTTCCTGAGAACAGGCTGCTCCAGCCTTGTGTGGGGAGAGGGTCCCTCCTGCAGCACTACTTGCTAGGAGATCAGCTGCCCAAGGAAAGGGTGGGCTTGGGGGGCAGCAAAGGCAGATGCCTTGTGTGGGGGCTGCCGCCTGCATCCCTCTCACAGTGGGGCTTTCCCTATCTCCCCCCCCCCCAGTGTTCAGGTGAACCACAATTCAGGATGGGGCCGCTTGCAAATAGTTCCTGCAAATAATGCCTCTGAGCATATGCTAAGTCTTGCATTTGAAGGAGAAACCTCTCTGGTTAGGCAAGGGAGTCTGTAGTGTGTGTGGGGGGGGGCTCCCCTCTGAAAGGAGAGCATCTTGCCTGGCCTTGCCTCCTGTGTCTGGGGTGCCTGCAGTGAGGGCATGTGCGTCAAACAGCTCTGAGATCAGCGAGGCTTCAGGATTTGGCCTCAGCACCTGTGGGCAAAATCCATTTCCTGGCATCCCCCCCCCCCCCCGGCCTGTTTTGGTTGCTGGGAAGTGCCTTACCAGGATGGTCCTTGGCTGTGAGGCCCAGGTCCTTTGTGGCAAAGAGGCTGGCTGGGGGAGCAGGGGGCTTCTGGGGGGCAGCCCTAGTGGATTTGCCAGCTGCTTAGTGCCCCCCCCCCACTTCCCCTCCTCTTCTCCTGCCTCCCAGGCCATGGTGGCGTGTTACCCTGGCAATGGCTTGGGCTACGTGCGGCACGTGGATAACCCCCACGGAGACGGGCGCTGTGTCACCTGCATCTACTACCTAAACCGGAAGTGGGATAGCAAGGTAGGAGGTGGCGGGTGGGATGTGTGAGGAGGGGGCAAGGCTGCAACTCCTGGGAAAGAGAGTGAAATCTCATCTGAAAAAGCAGGAAGTTCTAAGCCCCCTCAAAGGGAGCTTTCAATGGCCTCTGGAGGGCCGCAAAGAAAGCAGGTGGGCTTTCCTCAAAGGGAGTTTGGGGTTGGAGGGCTGGGGGTCTAGTCTCAGAACTGAAGCCTTTTCCTGGGGGCAGGTCCAGGGGTCACCCAGGCCCAGGATGAGGGGCTGCCCTTCCTGAAGGGTTCTCCTTGATCCCTGTCCCCCAGGTGCACGGGGGCCTCCTGCAGATCTTCCCACAGGGCCGCCCGGTAGTGGCCAACATCGATCCCCTCTTTGACCGGCTGCTGATCTTCTGGTCTGACGAGCGCAATCCGCACCAAGTGAAGCCGGCCTACGCTACCAGGTGACGGGGGCTGGCCGGAGGGAAGGGGCTGGGGCAAGAGCCACCCCAGGCCTGCAAATGAGTTGTTCCCCACTTCTAGACATGCAGAGTGATGTGTTGGCAATGGGGGTGGGGGGGAGTCAGACAGAGCCCCTGCCCCGTAGAGACAAAGGCTTCAGAGCCGGCTGCCCCCCAGGGAAGTCCAGTGGCAGTGTCCTCCAAGAGGCGGGAGGACTGGGATGCCAAGCCAGATGACATGCGGGTCCCTGGACTGGAACACAAGACCCCTGCCCTTCCCCTGGGAAGGCTGTAGCCAAAGGCTTCTGGGCTGCTGCTGAGAAAAGCTGGGGGAGGGGGAGGCTCTTCTGCGGTAGGGGCTGCCCTACTCCTCAGGTCAGACACATGGGGAAGGTGCTAAGAAGGAGCGATGGGGGAAGTAGTCTTGTGTCTTACCCATAGATTATGTGGGGCTTCTCCTGGGCTGCCCCCATTAGATCAGCCAGTCAGCTCTCTCAACACCTCCTCCAGTCCCAGCTGCCTCCTGATCTGCTTTCTGCCACCTGCCCAGGTATGCCATCACAGTCTGGTATTTTGACGCCAAGGAGCGGGCCAGAGCCAAGGAAGCACACCAGCGGGGTAAGAGGGGGAGGAGGACTCCTTTGAGCAGAGGTGCTATGGGGATGCCCCCCCCGCCCCCTCCCCCGCCCCCCACCCCCCACCCCCCCGTAGCCTGACCCTGGAGTTGTTTGCCCACATCCCCTGGGAGGGTCTTTCCCTGGGAATTGCTAGCCCAGTTAGTTGTGGGGCAGACCCACTGACCCAGCTGTGGAAGCTCCACAGACTGTTGTCCAGAGGGGCTTGGCTGATAGTGGCCGGCCAGGAGTGTCTGCTGGTGAGCAGCGAACAGAGGCTGCTGCCCCCTTGAGGGGCTCACAAAGGCTGCGGCAGAGCCCGGAAAAGAGCAGGAGAAGGAGGGCAACTTGGGGGAAAGGGCAGTTGGGAGGGAGGCTTTCCTGCGAGTAACCCCAGCCCCCTCCCCACTGCAGCTTCTGCTCAGAAGGAAGGAGCAGCTCCTGGGACAGGGACTGGCGGCCCCACGTGATGGATGGAAGATGTTGCCATGGAAACCTGACTGGCAAGGCCCGCCCCTCCTTTGGCCATCCCAACTGCCTGCGGATGCTGCCACTCACTGCTGGGCTGAGACGCCCCAAGCAGCGAGGGGGTCTCGGGGAAGAGAGCCTCCAGGGTGCAAGGAAGAAGCCTACACGCCTGGATGTGCGTGCATTTGCCCCTCTGGTGCGCAGCTGTGCTCTGGCCAGTCTGTAAACGCAGCTCCACTTAGCACATGGGGTGCTGTGGGGCTGCCCCCTCCTGCTGTTGCCTGCATCACCCCTTGGCGGACGAGGAGAAAGAGAGAGAGAGAGAGGAGGACTGTGCAATAAAGATGCCTCATTTGGAAACGCTCTTGGCTGATCTCGGGGGAGCGGGGGGCTTGACACGTGACACAGGTAAAAGTGCCACAGCTGCATTCCCATGACTGCTGTGCACCCATGATGCCCCATTGTTGGCCCTGTTCCCACGACAGGCTATGACTGTTGGGATCATGTTACCCTGGTCTGTTTCTGGGAGGCAGCGTCTCCCCATGCCTGCCTTGGCAGCCCCAGGGCAAGACCCCCCTCATGGGGTTGGGGGTTGTTCCTCTGAGCTCTCCTCTCCTCCCTGGGGGGAGGTTCAGTTTAATTTATTTAATTTTTAATTTATCAAGATTTATATACCGCCCCCTCTCCCAAGGGACTCGGGGCGGTGCGCAGCAGATAAAAACACATACATACATAACAATCTAAAAACCAATTAAAATAATTATATAGAGCTGATACAAATTAAAAATTAGGAATTAAATTTAGCATTAAAATCAACAATTAAAATAATTAAATTTAAAAGTATAACAAATTAAAACAATTTAAAATGTTTGGATTGTTGGAAACAGTTCTCTGCCCTCTTGTCCTGTGAAGCCTCCAGAAGGTCCATGGGGAGAAGAGAGACCTGCCCGGTGGGGGGCTGATTTGAGGAGCAGCCAGAAATGCAGGGTGCAGGCAAGGAGGCGGCCAGCAGGTGGTGCCCTTGAACTAACTTGGCAGGGACATGGACCAAAACACCCCCCCCCCCCTCAGGCAGTTTGGAGGGCCAGCAGAAGTGCCTCCCCTCCCCCCTTCCAGTCTTGGCCTTTGGCTCTGTCGCCAGATGCCGCATCTGGCTGGCCCATCTCAAAGGACACCTGGTGACGTAAAAACTTGCAATGTACCTGAAAAGCAGGTGTGGAGCTTTAGGGGTGGTGGTGGTGGGTGTCAGCGACCCTCGGGCCTTGCTGGCTTTTGGGCCCAACCGGGTCTGTGCCCGAGACAGTTGTGGGCCTTGTCTCCTATCCCAACTATGCGCCATGTGAGGTAAGCTTTTCCTCGACCTCTCTGAGATGGAAACGGCCAGAAAGGACTGAAGCGAGGGTGGCTGTGCCAGGCCCTCAAAGTGTCCTCAGGGCCTCCTACTTGGGGGGCTGGTTGTGCCAGGGAATGTTGGGAGTTGAAGTCCACACAGCTCAACGTTGCCAAGCCAAGGATGAAAAACGCTGCCAACTGGACCCTGCCTAAGAGACAGTAGGTACCCAAACAAGCCAAGTGGGATTTGGGACATCTAGCAAACACAGCCGCAAAGGCGACTGGCAGCATGCCCAGCCCTCCACCCGGCTCTTCAGGGCAGCTGAAGCATGCAGGACAAACATCAGCAAGGCTGGCTTTTTAATCTCTGGCTCTGGCATCCTTGATCTGGTGCTGCCCATTCAAAACCCAGCCCTCTGTCCCAGGGAGGGGGCAGCTGCTCTGCTCAGGGCAGATCACACAGCAGAGGAGAGGGCTGCAGGCAGGGAAATGCAGTGATCCCTGGGTGGGTGAGGAACTGGGCAACTTCCAGGGTTTTTTTGCATCCCCCTCCCACCCCAAAACATCTCTTGCTAAGAAGTTGATCCTCCACAGGTTATCATGGGAAGATTGACAAGATAAGCGACGCAGTCTCTTGCTAGTCTCTTGCTCTCAGGGGGGAGGGACAAAGGGAGAAGGAAGGCCTGGGGGTTGGGGACCCTCTCAGCCAGAGGTGGGCCCTGCTGCCCTTGGCTGTGAATGCTAGGAATCTGAAATGGCTGTTGGGGACTTTTCTCAAAATTTGCAACAGCTTTTGGACAGCTCCCTCCCCCCCCCTGCAATGAAGTGTATAGAGACGCCCTCCCCTTCCCCATCCAAGTCCTGAAGGGGGGAATTGCTTTTCCCTTTCCCACATGCCTGGAGCAAGAACCACTGAAGGAACTGGGGGGGGGGGCAGCCGTTGGGCCTTCCTTCTCTTGCAAGGGTCCTCCATCTGGCTGAGCAATCCGCTCTGCTCACGGAGGAGAAAGGCATTCCCCAGAACATCCTTGGCACCCGAGCCTGGTTCTGTCTAAAGGAGGGTGAGAGGCTTTCACAATCGCTGTGAGGTCAGGTGGGATCAGCACTGGCAGAGATGCCAAGGTTGGTGGAAAGCTAATCCTGTAACATTAGCCTGCTGTTTTTGTATCAACCCACTAATCCCCTGGCACCAGAGCCTCTCCCATCCCATCTTGGGATATGCCGGCGGCAGCCCTGCATCTCTCCACCTTCAAAAACAGGGCTGTGGTGCAACCCAGGGGTTCCTGGGCATGTGGGGAGAGCGCTGCACTCCCAGCATAGAACAGCAAGGTGGGCTCTGCTCTTGGTGCAAGAGGGACTGTCCAACGGGAGCTCTGATGGGCAGCGTTGCCAAAACTGCTCCCACAGGGGATGCCTTGGAGCAGTGAAGGGCTCCAAGTGGAGGGGGGGGGTGCTCATCCTTTTCACCTTCCTGACCCCCCCTTTATTTTTCCTTCTGCAGTGGCCCTGCAAGCATCTCAGGCTTTTCTGCAGAAGCCTGGGGTGAAAATGCTGGTTGCCGCAGGCAGCTCAGCCTCCCTGGCATGCCTGACCTGGACAAGGGGCAGGAAGTTTTGCCAGCAGCCCCAGACCATCTGCGAGGAGGGCCACCCATCCCGGCAGATGGGAAGTGCCCAGGAGAATCCTTTACCCTCTGCCCGGCGATCTCCTGAGGGCACGTTCTGCCCCGAGGCCCAACATATGGGATGGCCTGGCAGCTGCCCCTGCCTGCCCAGGGAGCAAGTGTTATGCAAGCAGGCGATGCGGCTATCAGATACTGAAAGCCACCTCCTCTTCAATGCCCAGCCTGCCTTTGGAGCCGCCCTGAGGGATCAGGTTCTGCCAGGAGGGGATACGCCTTCCTCTTGGTTCCTGTACCCAGGGCATAAAAGCAGGCACAGGAGGCGAGCACCTGCACCTGCTGGCTTGGTCAAAGCCTTCTCCCGACCAGGCCAACCAGGGTTTCATCCATGGAAGCCAGCACAACCACGGTTCTCCTCTTGGCTCTCTGCCTTTCCTGCCTCCTGCTGCTCCTCCTCCAAGGACGATGGGGTGCCAAGGCACGCCTGCCCCCCGGACCTCGGCCCTTGCCCTTCATTGGCAACCTGCCCCACCTGGATGCCAAGAACATGATCAAGTCCCTGATGGAGGTAAGCTCAGCCTCTGCCACAAATCGGGGACCCACATGAGAGAAACGGCTGGGAGGACGGCAGTGGTGGAGCAAGGCAGGCTGAGGGCCAAGGCATATCCTGGGGACAGGGCATCGCACAGGAGGCACTGCCCGGTCCAAGGCCGCCTCCCCTCGTGTGCCCCCAGCTCAGCAGGCAGTACGGCTCGCTCTTCACCATCCACATGGGGTCTCGGCCGGTGGTGGTCCTGTGCGGGTATCAGACGGTGAAGGAGGCCCTGGTGGACCGAGGCGAGGAGTTCAGTGGTCGTGGAGACATGCCGGTCTTGTTCCGATTCACTCAGGGGAATGGTGAGTCCGGCTGGCTGCAGAGCTTTCCTTGGAGCTTCCTTCGACAGGGGAGCCATTGCGGCCATCAGCTTCCCCCAAGTGTGGCTGCCCCAGGATGGGCAGGGAGGGCAACGGCAGGCTGCAAGCAGACCATCACTCTTCTGCCTGAGCGTCCTTTTGCCAGGACTGTGGGGGGGGGGCTCCATCCCATCCAGGGAGGGGCAGTCTGCCCTTTCTTGCTTGTGGACATTAGGAGCTATCCGGCTGTCCAGCTGGTGACCCTCGGGCTGTCCAGGAGAAGCGGCTCTGCTTCAACTGCTCTGTCCCCTCCACCCCCCCATCCAGGCATTGCCTTCTCCAACGGAGAGAAATGGAAGATCCTGAGGCGTTTTGCCATTCAGACCTTGCGGGACTTCGGGATGGGCAAGCGCAGCATTGAAGAGCGAATCCAGGAGGAGGCCCAGTGCCTGGTGAAGGAGTTGGCCAAGCGGACAGGTGCGCTGGTGTGTGTGTGTGTGTTGCTTAGACTGGCTGAGCTGCACCTTCACTCCCTCCAAGGGGGACTTCGCTGCAGCAACTTCTCAGAACAGTTGATTGCAGGCTTTAAAAAGGCTGATTGGAAAGGAGGGATCTAGGGAACGCTCTGCCTGGCCCCAGGAAGGAAGGAGGAGGGGCAGGATGGGGGTAAATGATCATGGACGAGAATATTATCATTATCATTATCATTATCATTATCATTA
>JAEANM010007687.1:0-17553 GCA_017656035.1 Myanophis thanlyinensis | reverse complement strand
CTCCATTGTTTCAAAAGCCACCCTTTCCCCCTCCCATCTGCTTTCCTTCTTTTTAGAAAAGTTAAAATGTTCAAGAACCTTTAGTTGTCCTTTTGACACCTTATTTCCATTTTTAAAAAGCCTATTCATGTCCAAAGGGATTTATAAGTCTTTTGTTTAAATCACTTCTTCTAAGTGTTCAAAGTCAATAGTAGGTTCTTCTTTGAGGTGGCCATTTCTGACCACCGCTGCAACCACCTTCAGGAAAGGGAAAGCCAGCCGAGGAGGAGATTTGCGACTCTCCTCAACCCCACTGGCATATCCCCCCTCTTCACCACCTCTGCAGGTTGGCTATAGCCCCGAAGCCACATGGCTCGGGACACTCCAGCGTCAAAACCGCGCATGATCACAGATTCTGACCTGTCACCGAAGAAACCAATCTGGAAGCTTGTGCTGCTGTTTTGATGTCATTGTCTTCCCCCACAACCCACACCCTTTGCAGATATCTCTGAAGATGTTCCAAAGCCAGGTGAGAAGGTAATACAGAAAGTGAAAATAACAGAGAAAGTTACTTGTTATTTTAACATTCCATTCTCCCCCCCCCCCCATTGACACAGTTTTAGTGTATGCAACATTTTTTGGAACTGAAGCAAACCATAATGCTTTAGATCAGAAAATAGTACAATTGTTCCATTAAATCCACATGACTTAAACAACCATAGGACCTTTGAAACTTCTTTTGTGACTTGTGTCTTAAACGATACTCTCATGCATAAGAAGCAAGAAATAGATTATCCAACACTGTTGGAACCAACAATGTATTCTCCCAGGAGGATACATAAGTAGATCATGCTGAACCCCATGCAATAAAAAAATAGATACCCCAAAACAGAAGCAACAATGAACTGGATTTTTACACTGAATTTTTTATCAAGAAACTCAAGCCATATTTATCAATAATTTTTCCCCCTTAGATAACATTTTCAGCAGGGCAGAACAAGTCACCATTTAGACTCTCAGAAACAATATTACATCAAGCAAGCTGAAAAAGGAAAAGTAATTGTATTCCTGAATGCAGTTGATTATATTAAGAAAGCTGAAAAGCAAATTTGCAATGCTAAATTCTACTACTCAGATCCCACAGCAACATATCAGTATTTTGCTTTCTAGTCTGGTGCTGTAGCCTCTAGATCAAACTGGCTCTTTTTTCCAGGGTCTAGAAAATGAAAATATAATCAGTGACCCTCAAATACCAAATGGGTTTCAGTAAGTGAGAGTTGAGGAATTGATGTTTTACATTTGCCATGAAGATGTTAGCATATTGTGGAAGTATTCATATTGCCCGAATCTATGCCACTGATTTGTAAGTATATGTTTTTGGCAAAGTAGAGTATCTAAAGTAAAAATAGAATAGAATAGAATAGAATAGAATTCTTTATTGGCCAAGTGTGATTGGACACACAGGGAATTTGTCTTCAGTGTATATGCTCTCACTGTACATAGAGGAAATGGTACATTTGTCAGGAATCATAAGATACAACGCAATGACAGTACAAGTTAGCAGACAAATCATACTAGGAGACAATAAATATGAGTGATATAATGTCAGGAAGTCTGGAAACAAACTGTGTTAACATCAGTAATGCTGCTCCTGATGGCCTGAAGCCCATGTTTACAAATGACAGTGGTATGTAGAGTTTCAATATCCACAATAGCTAAAATAGTGTTGTCAAGAACATTGGCAAAGAATTTCAGTTTTCTTAGGAAGACTGTGGTGTGTCTGAATTCATAAAATCAGATGTTGTAGCTATTATGGTTCCAAGCTTGAAATAATGGAATTATCTGAATTGTTTGAGTATGTATTTTTAGAAGGAAGAACTCCTGGAATGTTTTCTCTAAAGATATGGTCTTTTATGTCCTTAGGAATTTATTTCATAAGGCTGCAATGGTTCTTTCTGATATGTTGCCAGTTTGATCTAGAGGCTACAGCACCAGACTAGAAAGCAAAATACCATGTCAAATCCCACACTGGCCATAAAAGCCAGCTGGGTCACCCTGGGCCAGTAACTCTCAGTCCAACACACCTCACAGGATTGTTGTTGTGGGCAAAATAGGAGGAGGAAGATGTGTTGGATACATTTGTCACCTTGAGTTATTTGTAAACATAAAGTGGGATGTAAATATATAAAACAAATAAATAAACAAAACAAAGAATGAAATAAAAACCTTTAAGGTGGGTGTTGAACTTGCGGTGTCACATAACTGTGATGTTTCGTGACATTTTTCCCATTTGTGGAGCTGGGGTGGGTGTGGCCTGCACGTGACACATCTGCAGACTGCCAGTTGACACCCTGCTTTAACACTTCAACAACTACCATCCCACAATAAATCTATACTTATTTACAAACAAATCTATATTTGTGATTTGTGATCTCATAATAAAATTATGAAATGGACAGACAGAATCCTGTTGCACCTTTAAAGATGTTAAAGAAGAAACACAAACCATGACAATTTAAATTTTTGTAGTGAACAGGTGGCTGGGTTCTGTGGCCTAGTTGGACCTGGTTGGGTGGCTTCTTCTGTAGATGGAATTAGTCCAACAGCATTGCACTTGAAGCACTGCATTCAGTTCTGCACAGCCTGGTCTAAAATATAGTAATAAACTGGAATAAGTCCAGAGAAGAGTATGAATGGATTAGAAACCAAGTTATATAGGGAATAGTTAAAGGACCTAGGTTTGTTTAGCTTGCAGAAGAAAAGGTTGAGAAGGAATATGATAAATGTCCTTAAATATTTGAAGGGCTATTGCAATGTTGCATTGTACAGGGTCCAGATTTACCTCATCTGTTCCAGTGGGCAAGGTTAGAACTAATGGGAATAAAATTTAAAGGATGTAGACCCAAACTTTTGAAAGAAATCTTGACAGTAAGAACTGACCGTCAGTTGAATAGGTAGTTACCTAGAGTAGTTTCTTCTTTCAATGTTTTTTTTCAAACAGAGGCTGGACACTCATTGACTGGATTGGTGTAGTGAATCCTGCAATGTGCAGTGAATTGCATCTGATGGTTTTTATGTCCTTTCCAACTCTATGAGTCTATGAATTACTTCATTGAAGTAAATCTCTATTGCTTTGTTAGTATTACTGATATTAGAAATTGCATTAGTTGAACTGGGGAACCAATATAGAAAGACAGGATATAAATATTAATATTTGTACTAATAAAGGGACAATTGTCATCTATTTATAGAATATTCCTTCATTGGGCAAGGTAAGTAGTATGTTTTGCAAATCTGTCTCTGACATGGACATCCTGAAAATGAAATGCAGGGTAACAGGGAAATTCTTTTGACAAGCTCTAGTCAGTGGATATTACTTACAAAGAGATTCTTATGAGATTGTTAACTTGGCATTAGTTAGGTACAAACAAAGAAAGTAGATACCTGAAAGTGTAAAATAATGATGTCAGGAACTAGCTTCTTTACCAAAAGCATTCACCTTGAGACCCAGGAACATAGAAAGTCAGAAGATCAGAGGTGGTGATGAAAAATCCATTGCCACTGGGAAATGCAGCTGCTATCTAGCTGTGCAAAATGATAATATTTTACGCTGGAAATAAGCTGCAATCTACTTCTGACATTGGTAGCATTACTATCAGCCATCTTCACACAGATGGCTACTTGTGACATAGTTAGACTTCTTATTTTCCAGGTTATGAAAAAGAGGATGCCCTGGAGAGGGTTTATGTAAAGCGCTACATATTGCAAGGTGCACAAAATGTATTTATTTACTTCAGCTTCCCTATCAAAGTGAAACTCAGAATGACACGCTGAATTATTTACCATGGTTCCTTTAGGCACCGTTAACTCTTCCCATAAGAACTAATGGAGCCTGACACTCTACTTCTAAATCAAAAGTCTCTGTGTGCTAAATCAGGATTTTCTGGATGAAATTGAAAGTCTGTGTGACTGAATCAAATATTTCTTTAAGAAAACACGAACAATAGTTTCTTCTCAAACCAGTATTTTTACTATGAAACCCCAGATTTCTGGCATTTAAATCACTATTTGCTGGATGAAATCATAACTTGCTGCCAGTAATCCAGTGCCTGATGTATGAGATCAAAACACTTTGTCATTAACTCAATATTTGATTAGTATATGAAAGGATGTCATTATGAATTCAAAGATTCTGACTTTAATCCAATGATAATTCACCCCTCTGTTAATAATAGACTTTCAGGGAAAAGGGCTCTGCATTTTTCTAAATCCCAGATCACCCCGTGGGAAGCAGCACCTCTCCTGTCATCTTACCTGGATTAGTTCATTTGATGTAGGTTTCTTATCCTGCTAGTGGTCTCCACTGCTATGTACACTAGAACCTTAATCCAGCAATTCCAAACTTTTTCCTCATTCTGTACTTCAGTCCATTATGTTAACCTAAGCCTTGCTGGCTAAGAATGTTGCAGAATATATGTCTCTTTCTCCTCCCTATAGAAAATTACATGGAAGACAAAGATTAATAGCCTGATATTTGTAAGCATGACGTGAAACTCCTAGATTGTATCTGTTCGAGTTCAGAATGAAATAAAAATATATTCTTCAAATGCAACAACTGGATCCAACTGGATGGTTTTCATATCTGCATTAATTGCGTCCCATCATTTTTGCTTTGGTCTTCTACACAAGTATTTGCCATCAGTGTTAAACAGCAAATTTTACCATGCCATTGATGGTAAAATGGACCATCTTCAGGAACCTCATAAACTCCCAGTGGTCCAATGAACCATTGGTCCAACCTTTGTATTTATAATTTGCTGGAGCTAATAAATGCTATTTCTGGAATGGTCATTCCCTCTCTGTGCTTTTCAGTTGATAATATTTGTTATCCTGGTTTGTATTTGCTCTTCCTTTATCTGCATAGTAAATATCTAGCTGGAACTAAAGAATTCAGGACTTACAGTTTTAGGAATAATATATCCTTTAAGAAAACATAAACAGTGTGGATTACTATGTTACCCCTTAAGACTGTTGCTGGCTCTATTTCTGCTTGTGTAAACATATTCTGGGATGATTTTATTTCAGTTCCTTGCCCATATGAATAAATATGAAACCTAGCAAATTCCAATCCTTGATCTCTGACCTTAGATAAAATATCGGCTTTCCCACCTTGAATTGGGACCCAGGCTATGTGTTATTCTGTTGCAAAGGGGGGGGGGGGAGAGAATTGCACTGTTATCAAGTACATGGAGATTTGCATTGATTTATCAACACAATTATTATACGAAGAGATTATCCTGACAGATGAATTAGAAGAAATATCTCATCCGATATTAATTTGGATAAGAATATTAGCAAACCAAATAAAGATTTCTATGCAAAAGAATTTGGATGAAACAGTTTCTTCGAAGATGAGGCTAATGTTATAGAAACCAATCTATGTACATTTCTTATCGTAATTTTAGCTGTAGCATCTGATGGCACCCTATTTATTTTTATATATTTTTTAGACTTTTATCTCACCTTCATTACTTTTTAGAAGTACTTCAAGGCAGCAAACATACATAATGTTCTTTCTTTCTCCTTTTCCCCCATGACAACCACAGCCTAGTGAAGTGAGGCTAAGAGAAAGTGACTGCCCCAAAGACAGGCAGCCAGCTTTTGTGCCTAAAGTGGGAGTAGAACTCACAATCTCCTGGTTTTTAAACCAGCACCTTAAAACTTAGAGACAGGAAAGTCAATAAAATAAAAGATGGCAGGGTCATAAATTCCATGTTTTATTCTTAGAAAAGCAGACCTCTAGAAGTGACAGAAAAGAATATTAGAAAATATAGTGCACAAATATTCCAGATACTATCATTGTCATCATGTTATGTGACTGTATCTCAGGAAACAATACAGTGATAAACTGGTTGACCCCAAAATTTGAATTTATCTTGAATTATTTGTTCATAAATATCTGTCAAATATGAGCTAGGGTTGATTAACTGGCCTATGAAATCCATGTAAAAGGAGAATATGCTAAAGTTTCTTCAGCTCTCCAAAAAGGACAGTTTAGTTATTTATTGCATATGGCTCAGAGAGCCCTATTATCTGAAGAGGGGTTTTTATTCATACTTATTCGCTCATTGGCCCATAATTGTTCTGGGAACAAATTCCTGATATTGATGTTAATTATTGGGCAGCCTATGCATAAACTGTTTCAACTTCTCCCTTTGGGACTCTGCCACAGGGCATTGCATGCCAAAACAACTAGACGCAAAGACAATTTTTTTCCCCTTGTTTCATCACTCTGTGAAACACCTAATTCTCAAAGTACTGTCTTATGACTAAGTATATTTACCCGTGTAGTATGGCTGTATTATTATTATCCTTCTCATCTGTTTCACTACCTTCTCTTATTGGTATCATTATTATGATTATTATTATTGTTTTGCACGAGAGCTTATTCACCAGAAACAAATCCCTTGTGTGTCTAATCACACTTGATCAAATAAAGCATTCTATTTAGGAGCAAAAAACAGCGACGTATTTATTATTGCACCCTAAAGCATAGCCTCATCTCACTCTCATTTGATAATCTGATTCTATGGCATGGGTGTTAAACTCACTTCATCAGGGCAGCATCATGTGATGTATCTGGACTTTTTCCCCCTTCGCTAAACTGGGTGGGGACAGGGCCAGCATATGACACATACAGCCCATGGGCTGAGAGTTTGACAACCCTGTTCTATGGCATTCTGAAAAAGCAGTAGTTTCTATGATGATTTTCTTCCACATCATTGTTCTGAAGTTGTCATAACAATTTACAGCTCATTGTAAAAAACAAAAGCCAAGCTTTAAAACACAAGTTGAATGAGCAATGATGTACAGATGTGACTTTCACACTAAGTACAGTACTTTAATTTAATTTGAATGCAATGCATGTCTTTTTAGAGGGAACAACCAATGACTCATGTACTCACAGGTGATAACAGTTAGCTGACAAATTCAGAAACTTTGAGTTTTGTTCTAAGGTTCTTTCCCCCATAAATGAAATAACTTCATTAACATTTTCAAGGCAATTCCTCCAAATGGAGAACTCTTCTCTGATTGTTTTTCATACTGAGGACTGTCAGCAGGACATGGAAACCATAGCAGTCAGATATCCTGATTATTTTGTGCTAATGTCTAAATTTTTAGGTTACATGCTGTTAATAGGACATGCAAAAACTAACAAGAAGATAAATTCAGCTATAATTAAGGCCACCCATCACATCTTATTTACTAAACAGACAAACTAATATCCATTCTTATCCAAAATATATTATGGCTGGGAAAGAATTTTTTTTTAATTCATTAATCAAAGTGAGCGTAGCAATTCTCCTCAGATCATGACTGAGAAGATTATAGAAGAATTTCTATTTAGTGATGAAGCTCTGAGAATGATCCCAAAAAGTTACTTGCTTCCAATAGGGCATTTATAGAGTCACCCAATCATTATTAAAGCAATACAAACTCTACCTTCTTTGGTGATATACTGCCATAATAATGTCTGAATGATGCTATAAAATGCCATAAAGCATTAATTTGGAAATAGACAGTGCCCTCTAGGTTAGTCTACTTCAGTGAATTGTAAAGATAAAAATATGAGGGAGATAAATATTTTTCTAATTTCTATATCTTCGAATTAAGATGAAGAAAATGACATTGTTTATAATTATAGAGATTTAAAAATATGAATCAGGTATAATAGAGAGACCCAGGGTCAAATCTAATCACATTTTATGTATGGTAACCAATCAGTCTTGCTTGTACAAAGACAAATAATGTTTCTAAATAAATATCATTGGAAATTTTCCTTTAGGCCTTTCAGTGCCAGATCTACTGTACAACATATGTAGCAAAAATGAAATAGAATTACTATAGATGATTATTTAATGTATTTATGTATTAATCCATGAAAAATACAATAAATTAAACAGTAAATTAACAGAATGATCCTGTTGTATTTTAATATAACCTCCCTCACAGGAGTGTTAGGAATTTAGATTGGAGAAGAACAAATATGCAAATGTGGGATGAGAAGAAAACTAGGAGAAGATATATATTTGAGATTTTAATTGTCTGGCAGTAAAATTCTGAATCATTTTCATTGTTTTTTCCATTCCACATGTAGAAAGTTAGCACCCATCCCTCTCCTAGAAGAATGAAATATTTTAAGAAATATTAAAAAGGCAGAATATTATATTTCCCCAGAGGAGAAATGGAGAAATATGCTCTTGGAAAGCAGCCCCCACCTTCCTTAATAGTCCACAGCAGATGTCAGATATCAGCACTGAAGAGATAAAGGGATAGGTAGCTCTATTCATAAGCAAATAGCCCTTACTCAAGATCCAAGCCATTAAGCAATAATAGGAATTGCCCAACACCCGTTCAGAACACAAGCCCCTTCATTGCATCATCTCAGTTGCACCACCCCCAGAAAACTTCAACCAAACTTAGCTCAGACAAACTCCTAGGATCTGTACATGGCCCCATGGGGGTCTGACAACAGCCAATAGAATAACATGTTCTTGCACAGGAACAGGAAATTCAAGTGCAAAGCCCAAGAGAAGCTATAAATACCCCCCCCCTCAACTCCAGGTGGTCAGCTGCACCAGGATCATATGCTTGATGGTTCTGCTTCATCATTAAAGCACCTTTCAAATCAGCCTCCATGTTTCCAGTGTCTTTCTCCCAGCTTGGAAGTGAACCAGATGGATATTTCTTCCAACACAAGGCACATGCATAGAGAGAGAGAGAAAGCATTTCTGAAGGAAGCAATGAGTTATAACAACCACATGTTTGAACAATAGGCAATTAGATAAGATCATCTGATAAAAAACTAGTGCAAAATGGACCCTTGTTTAAGCTGAAAGCTGAAATTGCTATATAAAAGAATAAATGGATATGATGCGCATTGGTATCATGTTCTATTGCCACATGTAATAGTAGCTCTACATGAACAGGTTCCCATAATGTGCTATTTCACAAACTTTCCATCAGTATTGTATTCTAATTCATCTAGTCAGTGAATAATGGGGTGAGGAATCATGATAGACATTTATAAAATGGTGCATGTAGAGAAAGTGAAGAGGAGATTTTAAAGGGGGACAGGAGGCTTTTAAAAACAGACAAGATAAACCTATGGAGTATAACTATATCAGTGGAGGCTATCAATAGATATTTCTCTTACAATCCCAAGTATCTCCGGGATTGCAAGTTTTATGACTTATAGTACCAGAGTTTAAACAGTAACAATAGGGAGGTACTAATGCTTTTATATCCTGTTTGTGGTTTTACCAGGCTGGCTAAGGGATTCTAGGAGTTGAAGTCTACAAGTCTTAAAGTTGCCAAGTTTAGAGATCCCTGATCTAGCAGGTCATAAATAAGTAAATGCTCTTTCAATAACCATATATAACATGTTGTATACATTAGGGTGATTCAAGTTATAACGTACTCTGAGAGATCTGAATACACAATTTATGGGAAAAGTAGTTCTGAAAGGAAACAATTAGCTTTGCCAGTAAAAAGTAACATTGGGCAATGGGCATACAGAATTGTCAGATAATATATAACCTTCTAATGCACCTGAAATTCTGCCAAATGTTCATTATTTAAGGAAGAGGGAGTGCAGGAAAATGATCTCAGGTCTCTTTTCCTCTTCTGAGAGAGTTTGTTGTGGAATGTAAAAATGTTTTTAAGATAATTATTCACATGGTTCTGAATGTTGAACTAGGATCATCAACACTTCTTTCCATCTGGGTCAGGAATAAACACATATTGGAAATCTGCTTCCCCAGTCAAATGCCTCATAGCTGAATTACTTGCAAATCTCTCTACCTGCCAAGCATTTTAAGAAAATAGACCAGTTTAAAACCTTGTTTCAAAATTCCTTTTATCTATTCTATTCTATCAGGCAGTAGAGGAGAGCAGAAATAAAATCAATACTTTTCCCTGTATGAAAGAGTTTCCATTTTTTTTCTTGCACTGAAGGACTAGGAACAAGCTTGAGTTAAGAAACAATTTAATTTCCAGTTATAAATAGCCCCTGGATTACACAAAGATGCATTTTCACAAGAGTTAATTTGTTCATTGAACTAGCTCACTTTCTGGATTTTACACAAGACATTGAATTATAATTTAACAAGTGGGCTGGGTGTGTTTAATATGTTAGTCTCTCATTTAGGCATTCACATCAATATGTGAGAAATTCTCCCAGTGCCATGTTTCTAAAACTATACCAGTTTTAGTTTCTAAAATTAAATGCTGAGAACATGTAACCAAAATCTTCTCTATTTCTCCTAGGTAAAGTTCTTGCCTAGAACTTTTTCACTCTAACTCATCTTACACTTTTTCTGACTAAGGATCTGCTTCTGAATCATCATGGACCAAATTATAATGTAGTAACTGCACCATCCTTACTGCTGATTATTCCTCTTTTGCTTAGATCTTAAATCTACTTTTTTTAAGCCATAGTAAGCAATGTAACGTTAGTTCTATCAGTAAAGTCGCTATAAACTATGATAGTGGCTATACAGTGGCCATAAACCATGAGGACTGGATTAATATATGTTAATCCAAAATCAGACAAACCGCATGATGCATAGTGTGTGAACCCAGTCTTATAATATTGTTGTGACAGCATGATATGCATAGAAATATTCTGTTTCTTCTTATTTCATGTGCTGTTAACAACTCATCAACTACCAATGGCCTTTAAGGAAGAAAACAAGAGAAAAGATAGACAAATCTCTCCCTCCATCATCACTCCATAGAAACAGCAATAAAATTTCATGTTATCACGGCAACTTGATAAATGTAGCTTGGAGCTCATAAGTTATTTTTGAGAATGTGAAATAAAGAAAATGACACCCCCTGCAGTAACTTCTGTTTCTAAAATTGGACAATCTCAAGCTGTTCAATCATAAAACTAAATTTTTAATGTTGTTTCTTCGATTGGGCATACATGGAATTCTAAGTTCTTTGGGGGGGTTATCTTGTCACACACTATACTCCCTACTTCCTCCTGTCTTTTTCCTTTGAAAATATTTCTATGGGGGAGGGGGAATCCACTGAGATTATGCAGAACAAAACAACAAGTTCCAATACCACCTTTATTTCCAAGAATGCCTGTGCATCTTAGTTGGGATCCATAAGATTTTTTATAAAATAAAATAATGGGTGCCTGCCCAGAAAAGGTACAGCAAAGAAAATGTATGAAGAGAATTCTGTGGCAAAGAAAGGTGGCAAAGAGCCTTCTCATAAACCCATGCTTTGCAAATATTTTGTTCTTCATAGATCCCGGAGATATCTATCCCACATAGATGTTGTGGTCCAACAGCGGCTGGCTGAGCTGTTGGTGGAATCTGATAGCGATGAACACTACGGGACTGCCCTGGAGGCCGAAGAAGACTGGGGGAGGGGTGTTCGGAGTCAGAGGGACTAGAGAGGGCTGTCGGCCACCAGGTGGCGTCTGAGTTAGGGAACAATGAGGAAGAACAGAGGGAGGCTGTCCCTGATATGCGTATGCGTAGGGCTGCGAGGAGGAGAGAGCAGCTTCGGAAGCAGAGAAGAAAATAGGTGGCTAATGATTGGCTCCTCCCAGAGAGCTTATAGGTGGAGCAACAGGAGGGGAATTTTGCAGGAAACAACAGTTTACTAACGTAGCTGTGTGGAAGGCTTTCAGAAAATCTGTGAGTTACTATCATACCTTGGTTTACTTGAGATAGCATTCTAGGCTCTCAGCCAGGGGTTGCTTAGCTCTGCATTAGTTGTGGCATACAGCCAGGTATGCTTTTGTGTGATTTAAGACCCAAAACAGAACAATAGATATGTTCAAACCACTTGTGAACATCTTAAAGGTGCTCTCAGCAGTTCTCAAAATTTAGATGTGTCTATCAGCCCCTCAAGCTCAAGACTCTGCACTTAAGTCCAAAGCATAAGATGCCTGTTATGTCCCATCTTCTTACTCAACCTCTGCCTCTTCCTGTCTCCTCTTATTCTTTCCATTTTTATCCATCTTCCACTACTGCCATTGTTTTTTTTCTTTATTAAATAGGGTTTGGGGGTAAAGGTGGAGGGAATCATCACCAATGTAATATTTTCTTATCTTTATGGCTATTTTAGCTCCTTTGTCCCTGTCCCTTGTTCAGTGGAATCTCATCTGGGTTTGGAATTATACATGTTACTATGACTATTAGTTCAGAAACTAACTAAAAGGGAATTTACCCAACACTAATTGGACATGTGGTACTACAATGTGTTGTGCTCCAGGTCACAAAAAAATCATGATTTTTATCTCTTTCGGGCAACAGAGACAGGTAAAGTTCTGCAAGGATTGTGTGATTGCGAAACTGCCATTGTACAGTATATGTACAGTCTTTTAATTGTTGGTTTAATTTTACATTTTATAATTAATTTTAACTTAATTTTTAACTGTAATTTTTTAAATATATCAGCTCATTTAATTGTTTTAAATTGGTTTTTAGATTTTGTTTATGTATTTTTACACCTGCTGTACACCGCCCCGAGTCCCTAGAGAGAGGGGGCGGTATATAAATTTAAATAAATAAATAAATATGCAGAGGCTAAGAGGAAAGAGTAGCTGCATTCACACATTGTCCTTAGAGAGAAGTAACTAAGAGGGCAATAATAGAGAGGGACTGAGAGGGATAATCAAACACAAGCACTGCCCTTTTTGTGCTTGCATCCTGGTGCTGCGCAGTGCGCACACATACAAATAGGCAGAATGTGCATCGCAGCGGCCAGTTGCTGTTTTTGTCATTTTGATAAAAGCCATCCTTGTGATTTGCCTTCTGTTATAATAAAACCTTGCTTTATTGGCTTAGAACACTGCCTGAATCCAGATATTCTGATTTGTAAATTATGGTTTATGGTTAATGTATTTCAACAACCCAATCAATTGTAGCTCATCCAGCAAGCCATGATGGCATGTAATCCTGCTAGCGAATCTTTAAAGCTGTAATCTTATACTTGCTTAAATGGAACGAAATTCCACTGAACTCAGTGGCCAGTGCTTTGGACATGACATGTATAGAAATGTATTTGAAATGTCCTTTCGCAACTATGGAAACTGATCAACACAAAGGAACTACAGTAGTACTTAAAAGTTTGAGAATCCTTTTCAAGGTTCAATATTTCTGCAGAAATATGACCTAAAATGTGATCTGTTCACACAAGTCCTAAAACTAGATAGAAAGAACCCTTTGGAAACATTTAGTTGCAGTTACTACTGCCCAAGGAAGACCTACCAGTTATTGAAAACAAAAGTTCACATACTTTTGCTATACACAAATCTGTAGCCTTGGATCATTCTCCTTAATAAATCAATGCAGAAGTATAATGTTTTTCACTCATTTGTTTAATTATGTTCTTTTATTTAGTTTTAGGATCTGTGGGGAGAACAAATCACATTTTAACAAATCATATTTATGCAGAAATATTGAAAACTCAAAAGGTTCACAAACTTTTAAGCACTGCTGTATATGGTATCAATCTCTCCCCTTCTTACCTGGGATGAACAAGATGTTCTCTACCAAGGTCCCAGCAGGTGTCACATCACCCTGGCAGTTGATCCTTACCCAACGTTAAGAAGCAGCTTCTCTTCACGCAGCAAAATTCTCCTTTCCAAGGCAATCTTGAAGCCTTGAACCTTCTGTCAACAGTTTTATTTCCTGATTGATCATAGTCTTCTGCAACTACTTCAGCCTCAGTGAATTGTATGTTTTGAGAACCATCAATGGCTCCTTCCTACTTAATTTAATAGGTTCCTGACAGCCAGGGAATCTGTTAAAGGTTAACAACAGGTCTTACACATGAGGCTGCTCCTTCAGCTAGTTAAGGCCAACATCCAATCTCCGTGTCCTGTGGAGGAATAAATTCATGCTGTTCCAGAAAGTAATGGTTGTCTTCAAAGCACCATTGAATTTTTGTGTATTTTACTTGTCCTTCGGTAGGATCTGCAGCATTTGTTATTTTGCCTTGCCTTATAGCCTGTCATTTTTCAAAAGAACCCCACTGTCCCAAAATGGAAAACATTTATTGTGGCACAGATTGAGAAAAAGCAGGCAATTTTCTCAGGAAGATGGAGCAAGAATAATTTTGGAAAACTGTCTGATAGCTAAAAGAATTGGGTCAATTCAGAGTGTGGTGTGCTAAGCCACTTTACCCCTTCCCTTGAATAAATAAAGCTATATCGCTAAAAATCATGCTTTTATATTAAATGTGATTTAGAAGCCCCAGATTCAAACCTCATTCAATGCATAGCAAACAGCCTGCTACAGCAAGGAAGTAAAAGGAAGTAAAAATAAAATGTTATCTGTATCATCAGTTCCTTTCATTTTTTTCAGGGTGAAGTATTGAGGGAAATGCTGTTGAAAGTTATGAAAAGGCTTCCCATTTTCATAGTCCATGTGGTGTAGTGGCCAAAGTGGGGAGGCAAAGAACAAGGCCACATTCAGTCATGGAAGCTCACTGAGACACTTTGGACAGGTGCCCTTCACCTGTCCAACCTACCTCACAGGGTTGCGCATGGGGGAAAAGTGCGAACAGGAACACTATGAATGCTGCTGAATGAAAAGCTGTTTATAAATCTAAAAACAAATATAATAAATAAGAAAGAGAGAGAGGAAAAAGAACATACCAAATTACATCAGAAATTTCTGACACCATCAACATACAAGCATTATAAACCATTGGATTTATCAATCATTTATATATAGTACAACACATGTACAGAGCAATATCTGTCTGCACCTAATCAGAGATTTCAAAAATGGAGCTGCATAAATCTACCCAGAAGTGGGAGAGGCTAAAATAAATATTTATCCTATAGAAATCCAGTTGTGTGTAGTGTAGTTAAGGCATCAGGGTAGATCCTGGGAGGCAGGGAATTTTAGTTCTGCCTTAGTCCCAAACCCAGCTGGGTGATCTTGAGCCAGTCCTTCTCTTTAACCTCTAGGAAGAAGGCAATAGCAAACCACATTTGAAATCTTGTAGGAACTTGTCTAGGTAGTTTCCAGGAGTCAAAACTGACTTGAAGGCATGCATGTGCATGTGTGTGCATACATATACATCCTATGCAGCAAGAGAGTCTTAAGCAAAACTTCAAATTCCCAGCCTTCCAGGTGGCTGGAGAAGACCGTATGAAAAGACAATGTCATCAGTAGATGAGGTGGAAATTTCTCTTCTTTTGTGGAGGGTAAATGGGAGGGGAGGGATTTCAAGAGTAGGAAAACTTCTGCACCAGGTATTCCAAATACAATATGGAGACAAACATAGAACATACAGTGATATTGATAAAAATCATCATCATTTAGAATGAACATGGCGGGCACTTCTTTATCTACAAAGGTGAAAAATCATTCATACTCTTTATGAAGATGGATGTGGTGTCTTGGCAATATTATATGTCAAGAGACAACTGATAAAGAAGACCTAAGAATTTTATGAACACAGAATTACAGTGATCAAATACATTTTTAAGAGAAAGAAACAGCAATCTTATTCTTTTCCAAAATCTTTTTTTTTTTCAGAGCCTGGAACAAGAAAGAAGCTATGCTCTCAATGTGTTTGGTTTATTGCCTCTTCTCATATTTATACAACTTCTTATTCAGGTAATAGCATACGTAGCTGGAAATTCAAAGCAACTAAGTGGAATAGAAAAATCTAAGTATCTTTTTTCTCTTGTAATTGAACCAAGGACGTTCTGAACCTCAGCTTCCCAAAACATCTTTTTTTTTATGGCTTTGTTTCTTGGACAGACTTTTCTTCAAAGACTTGACAACTATATTTCAAAACCATGGGTCCAAACTTCAAAAGTAGCACTAAAGAATCAAAATAGTGAAGGCTGCACACCATTCTTCCCAGCATAACCTCATGTGAGGTAACATAGAAGGTTTTTGAAAGAATATAAGGTGCTATTTTTTAGTTAAAAGCTAAACTGTATGCATAAAGAAATATAAAGCATATGTATCATAGTTAACTTTCAAAGAGAAAATATCATAATTCATTTGCATGTGCTACTTTCAGTGCAGTAAGAATTAAGCAAGCAATTTAAACTGCCTCAGTGACAAAGCTATGCATTCAATGCTCTGGAGAGTTTAAAGCCCAAAGTTATAATGTCAAATTGTTCAGTATAGAATCTCTCTCTTATATTTGATGTTCAAATGTACAGTAGGTAGAAAAAGTCCTGATGGGGTAATATCCTAGGTTTGCAACTAGTTTTTCCAATGATCATTTCAATAAAGTTGATGACCTACTTACATCTAGTGCTGAGGGAGTTCATTTAATCTTTGTTCTTTGAGCACATACTAAAATATATATATTTTCAGTTAGGGATTTGCTAGATTGGAGAAGTACTGTGTAATATACAGCCATCTTCAGCTTGGGGAAGCTTTGAAATCAATTTCAATAACTTGAGAAGGAAATCAGTTGGGGAGTGAGATAGCTAATACATTATTCATAATATCCAGTTTTATATTTCCAACACTTCTAATAATTATGAAAAATTGATGAACTATTGAAAAGGACACCTAAAATGTTTTATTCCTTATTTCCATCTATCCATCACAATGGATTAAGGCTACCACCCATCTTCTCTTTATACCATTTAATCTTTTGGTCACCTCCTGCCCTGATTAACATACATTTCTTAATCTACATAGATGTCAATAATACCCACTCCAACTTTTCAGGAATAAGAACAGAGATGACCTGAAGCTTCTTAGTGACTGACTTCACATTTACAAATAGTAGGGAGGTAGAAGGGAAGAGAACAATTTATTTACTTATTTTTCTTATATTTATAATGACTATAACCTCTCCCCCAATAAATCTAAAATCACAATATTAAAGCAGCAACAATAGGTGCAATTAAAAAAAACAGCAAATAAGTCTAAAGAAATTTGAATCGCTCCATTGCTAAAATAATAAATAATTTCATATTCTTAATCTGGAAGAATAAAAATGTCTTGATCTAATGCTAATAAAATCTGATGGTAGCAAAATCAACATCAAGTGTGCCTCAGTGGTGGAGAACATTGCAGAACTGGAGAGGCCACCAATAAAATGTCTAATTCTTAGATGAATCCTAGCTACATATAAATATGTGAAAGTAACTGATGCCAAGCACCAGAAGAGAAATCCAAAGTTTAGGGAGGAACTTGCAAAAAAAAAACATCATTTGGCTATTGTGTTCCTAGGTTATAAAGCGTTGTATCATAAAGGATTGCATATCATTTTGAACTGAAGTTGGAAACAGGTTTTCTTGGCAAGCTTTCCAAAGTGATTTGCCACGGTCTCCTTCGTAGGGTTCAGAGAGTGACTGGCCCAGAAAGATCTGGCTATATGCCTAAGGCAGGACTAGAACTCATAGCACAATATGATCATACTTTTTACTTCCAATCAGCATTTTTGCTGGCACATATTTCATTAATGTTAGTCTCTGAACTGTCTTCAAGGCAGCCCCTCATACAGTACATGACAATAACCTTGGTTATTTGAGTATCATCTATCTATCTATCTATCTAT
>JAEANM010007685.1:0-17554 GCA_017656035.1 Myanophis thanlyinensis | reverse complement strand
TCCAGTAACAAATATACAGTTCGGTAACAGTTTGCAAACAGTAGCAAAACTCACAGAAAATCCTCACTGGTTAATACGGCACTTCTAACTCTTCAGCCACAACAGTAACCAGCATCTACCAGTGATTCTGGCTCATCTTATGGCTGCTTGAGGAAGCAACAGCCAATCACACTTTCTGCATTACTTAAAGTTATAGTACTTAAAGTAATAATTCTAGTTTATATATTGTCAACCCAACTATTATATTTACATTCCTAAACTGTGTCCAGCATCACACAGTACAATCTGTGACATTCCTACTGCTTCCTGTATGATAAGAGTAGAATACAACCTATACATTACTAAACTGCTAAGGAGCATGAATGTATACATACCCATCATGCTATTCCATTACTGAGAAAGTAATATTATGAAAAAGAACTAGAAGTAATAAGTCAAAGAAAATAAAGATATGTGGTAAGAAAAGTAATATATAGCATAATATATTAAATCCAGTATATACCAAAATTGTCGTATTTCTCCATACTTTTTTATTCTTGCAAATCATCTGTGCTTCCATCATATCAATACGTAGTTATTACATTTCATTTTGTTCTTTAAATTCCTCATCTCCTTTTCAAGATCTTCTCAACTTCATCCAATCATGACTTCTTATGTCTTCTCCTTCATCTCAACCTATTCGTCATTCAGTCTCTTTCCTACTTTTAACATAACCATACCACCTTAAAGTTTTGTTCTTAATGTATGTATTCAATCCTTTGTATTCTTCATCCATTCAGTCTTGACATATCTTTTCTTGTTTCACTACATATATTTCATAACTATTTATTTATTTTTTATTTATTTATTAAATTTATATATTGCCTTTCTCCTGAGAAGGGACTATCCTTATGTTTCTCCTCATAAATACAGGTCTAATTTCCATATTATATGTAATAAAGGGAGAAGATGCATGCTATGATATATAGCTATTTTTACTTCTTTCAACAAACATTCATCCCTTGCAACAAATATTTTATCTTTTTACCAAAATTTGCATATCTTAAAACTTCTCCATTCATTTTTTTCATCTTTAGTTAACATTCTCCCAAGACATATTCCTTTAGTTTTCACAATTACAATTATTCCATTATTTCAATCTATTATCTTGGTGTAGTGCTGATGGTTTCACCAGAAGATTTGCAAGAAGGAATCAAATAGTGATGTGTATTTCTCTCCCTTACGTGCATGGTACATAGAATTCTACATGATTTTATATTTTCAATAATTCATATTATTTTGCTCACTTAAAGGTCATATTTGAGCCATATGATCTTTATATGACCTGATAAAGCCATGCTTTATATGACCTTTATATAACCTGATAAGGCATCTGTGTAGAGCAGGATGATCTTTCTCATTTTCAGTTCCAGTCACTGATATAAATAACTGCTCCTTAATCTTGATGGTTTCATTCTTGGTAGAACTAGACAAAATATTTTAATCACAAGTTAAGATGGTCTTGTCTTCATTTAACAAGTCCAGTGAAATGAGACCATTAAAAGTAGATGTCAATAATGATGATTTAGAATCCTTATGAGTCAGTCAGAAACCCCAACAAGGTAGGAATTTTAATGTAGACTTATATGGAAGATGTTGCATATTTGCTTGCTTTGAAGGAGTTTATTCTCTTTAGGATTTCTTGACTAGCAGATGGGGCATAAATTCTTTCTTCTTTGTTTTATTAAGTATTCCTTTCCTTCTTTCTACTGTACTTTTACTACTTTTTCAAAAAGGACTCCCACTTTCTAAAATTTATTTTACTTCTTTTTCTTTCATGTCTGTTTTTCTCAGTGCCCTACTTGACACTGCTAAACAATGATCTATTCTAAAGTTAAACATTATTACAGCCTTATAGCCTTCACAAATTCTCTTAATGTTTTATTATAAATAATAATTTTTGTGTTTTAGTTGTAAATATCTTCTTCTTCTTTTTGCTGTTTCCATTAGGGGCTGCCACAGCAAATCAACTGCCTGCACCCAACTCTATCCTCAGCATCCTCCACTCTTGCCCCAATTAACTTCATGTCTTCTTTTAGCACTTCCATATATCTCCTCTTTGACCTTCCTCCTGACCTCTTGCCTGGCAGCTCCATCTCCAACACCCTTCTACCAATATAACCATTCTCCCTCATCTGCACATGTCCAAACCATCTCAATCTGGCCTCTCTGACCTTGTCCCCAAAACAGCCGACCTGAGTCGTCCCTCTGATGTGCTCATTCCTAATCCTGTCCATCCTGGTCACTCCTAATGAGAACCTCAACATCCTCATCGTTGCTACCTCCATCTCTGCTTCTTGTCTTTTCCTCACTGCTACAGTCTCTAACCCATACAGCATAGCTGGTCTCACTACTGTCTTGTACACCTTTCCTTTGATTCTTGCTGACAATCTTCTGTTACACAACACTCCTGACACCTTTCTCCACCCATTCAACCTGCCTGCACTCGTCTCTTCACCTCTTTTCCACACTCCCCGTCACACTGGACTGTTGACCCCAAATACTTAAACTCCTGCACCTTCTTGAGCTCAGCCCCCTGTAACCTCACTGTTCCACTTCCCTCCCCCTCATTCATACATGTATTATGTCTTACTATGACTGATCTTCATTCCTCTTCTTTAGTTGTAAACATATTTTTTGCAAATATTTATATTTAACCCTTGTATCTGAAACAGTTTTTTTTCTAAGCAAATATATTAAAACAGTCATTCTTACAACTTCAAATAGACCAATAATAATCCCCAACAATCTAAATATATTAATTCATAATTTCTGATATGCATTTTTGCTCTTTTATTCATAATTACCTACACCTTCACTTCTTGTTAGGAGTATAGTAATGCAGTTGGAAAAGGAATTCAATGACCATTGTATACATCATTTAGATCAGTGTTTCTCAACCTTGGTGACTTTAAGATGTTTGGACTTCAACTCCCAGAATTCCCCAGCCAGCAAAGAGTTGAAGTCCAAACATCTTAAAATTGTCAAGATTGAGAAACACTGATCTAGATAGACAGATAGAGATGACGAAAAACTTGTCTTTATAAATATAAGAGTGGAGGAGGATAATTTCTCTTAGGCCTTCAAGATTGTGATTATAATAATATAATAATATTATTATAATAATATAATTATAATAATAAAGTAGTTCATGTGGTTCTTCAGGAATACATAGTTCCCTGCATGTACCAATCAGCTCGAACTATTATCTGGCTAAACCTTAGGAAACACTGAATCAAGCTGTGGCAAGAATAATATAAGATAGGCAGACTGGATACATTACATTCATTTAATTTATCTGCACTATGTCAATGCAAAGCAAATGCAAATGGTGTATATATAGTTCCCTAATATGTAGTGACAAATTATTTCTCCACATTGGAAGTTTATTTTCAGGCAAAACTGTGGTGTTGAAAAAAAATTGCAACAAATTATGGAATATACAAATATTTTATGCACAGTTTTGTTGGTTTGCTCGCTTCGCAAGACAGGTTTCATATTTGCACAAGCAAGTATTTCCCATTTCATAGTCTTAAGTGGCTTACAATATTTAAAATTCAGTATAACAAATGAAGTAAGTAAGCCAGCAGCTTTAAAAAAATCTACCTTTTTAGTGAATGCCACATTTAGCAGTAGAGTGTTTGAAGAATTCACAAAAGACAGGTTGAGGTAATGAGTACAGCCCTGGGAGTCAGGTTTTTGCACCCTGATATATATTATGAATAAACAAACATATATACAAAATAATGAACAGACTAAAACAAAACTCTATTATTTGAGGCATATTGGAAGATTTATTAGGAAAACATTTATCTATATTTATCTATATTTTCTGTGTTGTGTTTCTTTTTGTTGTGGTTGTTCTTCTGGCAACTCTTTTTAAGGAGATTAATGCAGACGCTGAACAATATCAAATTGCTTTCCAATGGCTAAGTAATTACAACAAATTTCAAACTAAATGTAAATAATGAACTGCTACTTTTTAATAAAGGAGCATAGTTTCTTGTAGGGTGCTTTTAACAAGACTTCATTTGTCTTACTTTGCAGCTGAAAGATAGAAGTGCCATTGATTCTCCTCATTGTTCCAATTACTATTTCTTTTCCACCCACCATTACAAAAATCAACTACAATTTCAACATCTTTAAATAAATTGACTGTAGCAGGAATTATCTCTAAATATCTGAGGTATATTTCTGTATATGTTTGCAACAGATACAGAAACGGACAACTCATTCTCTGCATGTATTAATTGATCAATATATGTATTAATTTCATAGCTTTCTCTCATTTATCAATATTTATCTAACCTGTGCTGTGATGTGATAATATGGCACATAGTCCAAGGGTAGTAAGATGAAAAATGCTTCTTTCTTTACTACCACATTAGTCATTACTACTCATTACTGCCACATGGTACTTCAGTTCCTAGGAGAGCAACTGATGTGTGTGGTGATGTTGGTTGTGTATATGTGCATATACTGCTGACAGTCACTTGATTAAAGCAGGATACAAATTGGAAGGAAGGAAGGAAGGAAGGAAGGAAGGAAGGCAAGTGCTAGCCTCTTTATAATATGCAGTAAGCCAATGACTGGGATACCATTACATGAAATCACATTATTTGTTTATTACTGGTATGCTGAGTTTCAAAAAAAATAAATCTGGATTCACTAAGGCACAAACTGGATTAGACTACTGTACCCGAGAAAGACAACAATGTTACTCTTAGGACATAAGAACTTTAAAATTAAAGCAAACTGACCGCTGTGCTTTATATGTCCCTTTTTAATATCTTCCTGTTCATGTAGTATTTTTTTCTCTCAAGGAAGAATGAAATTAGTTCCTATCATGATTCTAGTGTACAGTATAAGCCTCCCTATTCTGAGATCAATGATCATTTTAGTGAAACAGCACATTACAACCTGGAAGGATGTGCTCCTAAAGAAAATACTTTTTCAAAGTAATATTTTGATAATAATGAAACAATTTATTAAACATATGTGGCTTCCAATTTCAATGTAACACTATCAGTATTTTATTTGTAATGAGCAAAAAAGAAAAAAAACCTGATGTTGTTTCTCTGAAAGTGTCAAAGAACCCCATGGTCAATGGTAGTTGCATTAAAGAAAACTACTAGTAGTGCTGGTTAAGCCTTGTAAATGTTAGGCTAACCTGTACATTTTAACTCTGCTACAAATAGAGGAAGACTTACAAAAAGAAAGTAAATAAAGGAAATATAGATTGATATTTTGGCTACATCTACACAGAAGCTTTACCATGCTTCCCTTTTTTTCTTATAAACATTAAGAAATCATACTACCTAAATTTTTCTTTACTGCACACCAAACATGTGCAGGGTTTGTGTTGTTGGCCAATGTTCTAAGGATTTTGATGGTTTTCTTTGCAGCTTGTTCCAATATTCACCCACATGAGAAGCTTTCTTCAACTGGTAGACGGTGCTTTGGTTCTTATATGTTGTACGCACTGCATTTTTGTTGTTGTTGATGATGATTTGTTAAGGTGGCTGATGTGGATAAATGGCTAGATTGCTGCAAGAGTGCAAAACTGGGGGGAGATGAGAGAAAGTGTTAGATCCATCTAACTACTCTATGGATCTGACACAGTGAGCTGCAGCTCATCAAAGCTTATGCCTTTTACTTCAATTTGTTAACAAAAAAAAGATGCTATCAGATTTCTGATTTTTGCCATAATAGAAACATATTTTTCTTCCAAGAAAGTATGCTAGGAAATTATGTGAACACCAAAATTCATATAATTTATTTTTATCACTAGAAACCTTTAAATATTCAGACTTTTCAATACCCAGAATTCTAACAAAGAATTCAATAAAAGCAGAACTGTGGAAAAGTAAGATGATGGGTAACCATCAGTGGCCCAACCTCAAAGTAACTAGTATATTTTGGTGTACCCCACTGTATGCAGCTAAAACAATATGTTGATCCTCAGTACCTTCTAATGGCTAAATTAGTGCCATTATAAAGACACCCAGTATCAAAATTACACATTTTTTTTGCACATCAGTTAACTGCCTTCAGGACTAGGATAGCAGGGTCTGAGATGTACAACCAAAGATGCAGTTTTCTGATGTTATGTAGATATTGAATTGAAATCAGTAAAGTTTAGGGTTTTTTTGTTTTACACTGGATCAACATGATAGTGTTAGAATTGCTTATGGGTTGTGCTTTAAATAGCATCTTTCTCTCTACAAATAAGGCATAATTTCATCATCCATTGAAAGCCATTACTTTGTTTTCTCTTTTTCTGTCTCCAAGCAGGTATTAGTTAAGTCAGTCATTCCTTTGGAATGTAAATTTCTGCTATCCAGCTTCTCCTGACTATTCTTTCTTCTTCTGATTAAACTTGTAATGCTTTCTTCCTTGGTGTAATTGATAGCTTTAAGCACGACACTATTAAGTTTCTGCCAGACAAACTCCTACTGAGTGGGGGGGAAATGCTGCTTGCTGTCTACATTTTCTACTCAAGCCTTTTATACATAGCTACCTGATTTTCAGCCTTCTTTTGAAAGCTAAGAATTCTTAATTCTCAACATGCTTGATATGCTTCTTTTCAGCTCAGAAGTGGCATATGGTACATATGCTTTAGATTTCAAATCCTCAACATCTTTTGGCTGATGGATATATTGGAATTTAAAAACATGTTGTTGGAATGCTAATTAGCTGCTGGGGGGTTGTTTAATAATTCACAAAATATTGCTTTGGGAACATAACTAGTAATAAATTAAGTATTATATATTATAAATCAAACAAATAAAGTATCAGTGATGCCCTATTTTCCTATAGGACACCTTCATTTACTGTATCTTTGCTATTTTTCAGAGCCACCACTTCTAAATACTTTACTAAACTCAGTGACCTATTATTTTATAAGAAAAGCTTAAGAAACCTAATTTATTCCTGAAGTCATTTTTTGGAACTTATGATGATAGTGGCCATTGATGCCTTATTTTATAGCATCCTAGCATCCTATTTTTCTAAATGATTGGTTTTGGAATGGAAGTCAGTTGAAGATGGGAAATTGATGGGCAGGAAGAAAGCTATTTATGAGCAGGCTGTGGCCTCTATATCTCACACAGAAGATCCTAGACTGATATGATGATTATGTGCTATACAAATCAGGTGCCTTGAGTTTTGTGCCCTCCAGTTGTGTTAGGGCTACAATTCTCACATTCAAGTTGGTCTTTTAAGAATTCTGGAAATTGTAAACTCACCAGGCTTTGAAGTCATCAAGCCGGAGAACATTGTTGTAAAGAAAATTTATCCAGTAAAATTTATTCAGCTCTATAGATCTACTTGACTACAACTATCCGCATCTGAATTGTGAATAGTTGTAATGTGGTGAAAGATACAGTTAATAGACCAAGTTGGGAAAAGATGAGTCTATAGACACAAAAATAGATATTTTAGGCACTTTCCATAGAATTAAGTTCCATGATATGAACATATATCAAGTCACACTTCTACAGTCCCCTTTAAACATTGACATTGATACAAGGTTAAATAATAATCTGATTAGTCTTCCTAAATGTGATTGGTTTCTATAAGTTTCTCTATAAACCAGTCATATAACTTGACTGAATTGATTTATTGTGAATGGAATACCAAAGAGTTATTTTCTCAGTAGATATTGTGGAGATTTAAAAGTTGCTTGCTGCAATAAACAGTTATTTAGAATCTAATAACCTTAATAAGATCAAGGATGCACTGCAGGATTGCATAAGATTATGGTGTTGGCATACAATAAACACTCATTAAATGGCAATATTTGCAAAAGAAATGATTGAATTTGGCAACCTCACAACGCAAACTTTCCAATTCTTTTAATTGTGGATATGTCGTGCAGGGTTGAACTATACAGGTTATGATGCTCTTAGGATCTATTCACTTTAAATATAGAGAGACAAATTTTTAAGAAAAGGAAGTAACTTCTGGAAAATTAGGGAAAAAGAAATTTGCATAAATCTATAAAACAACCCAAATACTCACATATTGCCAAAATCAATAAAGACACTTTTGCAGCTTAGAATGAATAGCCAATCAGAGAATCCTCTCTGCTAATTAGTTACATGTTTGTTAATGCCATTAATGAAAGAAAAACAAGACTAATAAGCCTGAATTGTATTTATTTAGACCATAATCCCTAGCCTCTATTAAAATACCCAAACTGTTACTTTCCTTAAACAATTGAAGTAAGAAAACTCTTTGTACCAATTATTATGCCTTTTGAGTGTGAATATATTTGTATATGTTTATGTCTTTTCAAAACCTATGCTTACATAGTTCTTTCAAGTAGTCTTTCACTTTTTTCTTCTTTTTGAATACATTTTTAACAGGAAACTGGTTCATTAATGTGTGGTCCACGTACACATATTCTGACTGAGATTTAAGTCAGTCACGGGGGATTAGAACACAATGTAAAATACAGTGTGAACAGATAGTTCATAAAAGGGTATTTTCTATGGGAATTTGAAGTGAAAGATGCTCTGAATGAGTCTGCCAGGAAAGCTCTTTTCTTGAGAAGATTCATTGTTTTTTTTATTAACTTTTATCTGTAATAGGTCAGAAGGAAATAAAACCTAGTCATACTATAGAAATAGAATCATATTGAGAGTTCTGTTTAACAAGGAGAAATATAGTTTTAGGTTGAGCTTTGAGATGATATTCAGATGCTGACTATAGGAATGCTTGTTCATGCTATGTGAATGCTTGTCCTATAGGGTGCAAGTGACACCTTTCTTACACGAGAGGTCACCCCCATGTAACCCCTCTCTCTATTACCAATTAGAAATTTATTCAACAATACTTGGCCAGAAACACTGCTTATCACAAGCTTATGCTTCAGCCTGATTCTACAGTTGCTGAAATTCATTTTATATCATTAATCTACACTCAGTTCCCCATAATGACAAAGTGAAAAATAATTTTAGAAATGTCTGTAAATTTATTTATTAAATGAGAAAAAAAAATTAATACTTGTTGAATGCATTGTACATACGGACTGATCATTGCAGACTAAGAGCTCTGTGCCAAGACTTTATATCAGTCCAGAATAAGCTTGTCAGCAATATGATAAAATGATGTTGTAAATTGTGCAGCTATGAAGAGAAGATGTGAAGTTGTGGTTAAACTTTACAGAAAATGGAGACAGGATAATTTGACCAGAGAATTGGGAGGCTGGGAGATTTGGGTTTCAGCAAATGGAAAAACACCTGCCCACAAACTCTACAGAATGATATCTTTGTAAATAGAAACATTACTTTTTATTGATTTTGAATATACTGCAGCTAAGCCAGAAATACTAATGGTATGTGATATTATAGCTCAAGAGCTGATTTTTGAACAATGCAAAGATGAACATAAACAAAGCTCCAAGACTGGAGCTTTGATTCTATCATGATGGCCACCATCTTTATTTTTTATTTGTAAAAATTTGGCACCCATTTAGGCACCCTTGAAAGTTACTATCATTTATATAAACCAACAAAAACAGCAACAACAACAACAATATCTGTACTATTAGATAAAACAATATTGCTTGAAATTAATGAAACCTCAAAGGCTCCTAATAAGATAGAGAAAAAAGGACTAAATTCTAGATATTTTATCCCTTTTTGCCTTCTGAGCTTACTACTTTTGTCCACAAAAATCACCTTTGCGTAAGCATGCCTTGACATACTGTGGAAGTGCCTGTCACATTTAGTTAGTGGCAGATTTAGAGTTAATTATTCTGGGCAGTTCTAATTTGTGTTGACTTTGTCTATTGAAGGAAATAAGAGTGATTGTTCAAGTGAAATAGATAACTATTACTTCACATAAATATAAAATAAGAGAAAAAAGTGACCCCCCATAATCCCAGCATGTATTTATAAACATCTATTTCACAAATTTGAAATATTATTGTTTTCTTCCTCCCCAAAATTGGTCTTGTTTAAAGGAATTCTGTAGGCATCTACTTTCTGCATTCCTGAAATTCATTAAGGCAAGGATGTAAAGATGTAAATTTCTAGTTATGTATAAACCTGGAAATATCTTCACATATACCTATGAACATACCTGTCATATATAAAATCTATTTTTAAAATAAATGCATAATTAACAGAAAGACCTGATATGTGGGTATATACTTTTATCTTATAATTTCAGTTGGAAATAATTAGAATATAGGTTTCAAATCATGTTTATAATTTACCTATAGAACGTGAAGTGGTAGTAAAGAACAATATTTTAGAACATGTGCAGACTACTAGATTACATCAATGTAAAGTGAATAATAGATTATAGGTTTAAAACATTGCTTTTTTTTACAAACTAAATCAAAAACTTGCCACTTAAGTTTTAAAATTAGCAGTTTAGTGCCTCATTGAACCATTACCAATTACTGAAGGTTGTTCTTTCTAAGCACTATATGGTTAGAATCACAGAAAAGACATTGAACAATATTGGATCTATCCAGTGAAGTAATGGTCAGTATTCTTCTATTTTTGTCCTTTAACATGTACAATTCCACGGCAATCACAAGGCTACAAAGTCTTTATAAAAATGTTAATTCTTGCAACACTTCTTTGGAAAGACTATGTAGGTAGATACAATATAGACAGGTGGGTGGGTGGTACAGTAGGTAGGTAGGTATATAGGAATTAGATTTCCTTTAATAGCTATGTGTTAAGCTTTATACATTAAATTATTACCACACAAAAGCATACAAATTTTATCTCAATTGAAAGCACACCATGAAATAGTGACAAGATGGACTGTTGAAACTAAATGTCTATGGAGATTCTCAATCATGGTTGTCTCAAGGGTGCTTTTTCAAAAGACAACTGGACCTTGTTTTTCTTTGAAGACATTTCTCTTCTCCTCCAAGAAGTTTTTTCAGTTCACTGAACTATCTTCAAGGAAATACAAGAAAATCCAGTTGCCTTTTGAAAAACACCTTCAGTCAATTACAAGCAAAAATGTTAAAAATTATCAAAGTAAAATCAAATAGATGAAGCATAACAAAGGTAAAATAATGTATAAAATATAATTTAGACTGCTATTTTTGTATATCACATTTTAGAAATTAGTTTATCTTTGTTATGCTAGTATTTTAATGTGATATACAGTACTATTCAGGAACTATTGCAGGCCCAGTTGGCAAAAGAAAGCTCAGGACCGTATTGGTTGGAAACATCAGAAGAGGCCTTCATCCTGCAGTGGATAGAAAATGGCTAAAATGACGATGATTATGATGATACAAATATAATGATGCATTGATTAACTATGAAAGTGTAAATATATAAAATATTATAGATTATGAATTAAAATATATATAATCTAAAAGAAAAATATGTATAAAAGAAAGCATGTCTAAATCTAAAGTGATGAATAAAACAGAAGTATTTCTACAAGTTTTGCCTTATTTTCAGTGCAGCAAAATAGAATTTGCCCAGGTGATAAATGTCAGGTACCAGCATTGACATAATTTAAGATACATACATACAAAAAGAGAAACAAATACAGAAAATGAAAAAAAAAACCACCCCACCATATAAATAAAAAAGTCAGATACTATCATGTAAAAATTTATAGTATATAAGGAGTACACCACATTATAATCTATTGCTATTAAAGTAAATAATAAAATCCAATCAAATTTGATAAAATAAAAGTCACCTTGTGGTGAGATGGACAGTAAACAAATTTAATAAACAAAGTAGTTCTACTAAAATATTATTTTATCTGTAATTATTTTTAATGTGGCAATTGAAGAGGCTTTACAAATCCACAACTAAGTTGTTATATTATCTAAAGTTTTCCTATGTTACCTCATTGGGATTTATGAGAGAGTTGAATTGAAATGCATCTATAGGTCATCACATAGATGCTAGCCTTATGCATGCCACTTATAAAATACGGGGCTGTGTTCTTTTGGCAACAGGAGCCTTCTGATCAGAAGTAGCCTTGGAATCCTTCTGGTATTTCTAAAGGAATAGAACAGGATGAATAATTAATGTGAGAAGTAGGTGACATTATGAACAAGCTGTAGTAAAGCATATTTAAGCCCTTTTTAAAAAAAAAATGGGATGAATCAGTAAATGCATATTTGAGATTGTCGTGTTCTACTTAAAATAACTAATGGCGATTTTTCAAAAATAACTTCTGAAATAAATAAAACTTTTATGGACTATTTATTTCTTGTAAGTTAATAACTGTTCCTAAATGGGATGTCTATCAGTTAAGACAGACAACGGCAATGGCTGGTCATGGCTGAATTTTCCCCATTGTTTTTCACACAGTATATGGCATTAGCACAGCAGTCTAGCCACAGGGTTTGCAAGCCAGTGACTTCTGTGCCAGTCCCAAGCCCGGATAAATAGAGAGGCTTGTGTCAAGAAAGGGCATCCAGCATAAAAATTTACCAAATTTAAACATGCAAATCATTAGTATGAATTCCATATCAGATCAGTCGAATCCAGGGTTAACAATGACCGCCACCAGTGCTGTTGACCTACAGGATGCTGGCAGAAATTGGACTACTGTTGGTCAAAGAAGAAGATGAGGCAGAAGGATTCTTAGACAGAGAGAGAAGAGGAAAGGCAGGAGTATAGGTCTGAAAATAGGGACTCTTAACATTGGCACAATGACAGGGAAAGGTAGAGAGCTGGCAGACATGAGGGAGAGAAGGAAGGTAGTTATTCTATGTGTACAGGAGACCAGGTGGAAGAGTAGAAAAGTGTATAGTATTGAAGGGGGATACAAACTGTTTTATTATGGTGCAGATAGGAAAAGAAATGGGGTAGGAATGATCCTGAAGGAGGAGCTGGTGAATGTTTTAGAGGTGAAAAGACTGTCAGACAGGGTGATCAGTTTGAAGTTGGAAATTGAAGGGGTAATGTTGAATGTAATTAGTGGTTATGCTCCACAAGTAGGATGTGAGTTAGAAGAGAAGGAGAGATTCTGGAGTGAGTTAGGTGAGGTGATGGAGAATATTCCCATAGGGAGAGAGTGAAGATTAGAGCGGACTTCAACAGGCATGTTGGTGAGGAGAACAAAGGTGACGAGGAGGTGATGGGCAGGTTTGGTGTTAAAGAAAGGAACCTAGAAGGACAGATGGTGGTGGACTTTGCTAAGAGGATGGAAATGTAGTTAATACCTGTTTCCAAAAGAGGGAGGAACAAAAAGTTATATATAAAAGAGTGGAGGTAGGAGTACACAGTAGACTACATTCTATGGAAACAAGGCTATCTGAGAGAGATTAGTGACTGTAAAGTGGTGGTAGGAGAGAGTGTAGCCAGACAGCATCAGATGGGGGTATGTAAGGTGACTCTGACAGTCAGGATGAAGAGAAGAGGAAAGATAGAGAAGACCAAGTGGTGGAAGTTGCAAAAGAAAGAATGTGATGACGAATTCAGACAGAAGTTGAGACAGGCTTTGGGGGTCAGGAAGAACTTCCATATGACTGAGAAACTACAGCAGAAGTGATGAGGGAGACAGGTAGGAACTAGAATTGAAATTCAGCAGGTTCTAGCAAGTTTGCTAGAACTGGTAGTAAATTTTCTAAGCAGTTTAGAGAACCGGTTGTTTGAAGAAATCTCCTTTTGCTTTTTTTTCACTTTGCAGGGTTAATCCTATAAGGAGGGCAGGAAGAAAACATTCTGGTGTTGTTTCTAGCCTAGTCTTTATTGCCCTGCTTACAGAAACTACCCACTCAGTCACATGACCTCCCCAGCCATGCCCACCAAGCCATGCCCATAGAACCAGTAGTAAAATTTTTTGAATTCCACCACTTGTAGGAAGGTGGTAGGTGTGTCATGGAAGGAGGAAAGAAGATAAGGAAATGTGGTAATGAAACAAGGAAATACAGGACAGCATCCAGAGGAAGAGATTAGCTAAAAAGAAGTAGGTCATAGAAAGGACTAAAGACAGTAGACAGGATTACAAAAAAATGCAGTATAGAGTAAAGAGGGAGGTGACAGTGGCCAAACAGAAAGCATATGATGAGTTGTATGCCAGGTTAGACACAAGGGAAGGTGAGAAGGAGTTCACTGCACACATGTTGTGCATTGACAATAAAGGATTGAATTGAATTGAATTAAGTTGTACAGATTAGCAAGACAAAGAGATAGAGATGGGAAGGATATACAACAAATAAGGGTGATTAAAGACAAAGATGGAAAGGTGCCAACAAGTGAGGAGATTGTGCAGAGTACATGGAAGGAGTATTTTGAGGAACTAATTAATGAGGAAAATGAGAGGGAAAGAAGAGAGGAAGAAGTGAATATTGTAGAGCAGGAAGTAGCAAAGATTAGAAAGGATGAGGTGAAGACATGAATTAGGGCAAGAGTAGAGGATGCTGAGGATTGAGTTAGGTGGAAACAGATGATTTGCTGTGGCAACCCCAATGGGAACAGCCAAAAGAAGAAGATATGACATTAGCGCAGCAGTTGTTCTAAAGCAGTCAATAATTTATAATAATTTATGCGTTCATTTTTTTTTAAAAAAAACAGAGCTATGTTGGGTTCACTAAATCTAGGATATAATTTCAAATGGTACAAGATAGGACTCCCATTCAAAATTTAGAAAATATAACAGGAAGCAAAATGATGAAACTGCAAAACTTAGGTTCAAAAAGGTAATTTTAAGGTTCAAAAACTTAATTTTAAAATATTTCATTTTAAATATTTTGAGGCTTTCCATTAGCATGATTATCTGCTGAGGTTATTATCAGTTCTACCAGTTTCAATATTTATTAATTTCAATACAATTTAATTACATGTTAAAAAGCTACTTCAGATGTTACAATACTCATATTTTGCGATATGAGTTTATAACAATAATATTTATAGGAATACTTATAGTATAATACTGTATATATCTACCTCAATAATTTATAGCTCATATTGTAGTAACTCCTTTGTTGTTAAAACTAAAGTTTTACAAAATAATTTCAAGAAAATCCATATGTATTCATATAAGAAGAAAGGATAAGGCTGATGGTGAACTGTGTGTTTAAGAAATTATATTGATGATTGAAATACTTCAAATGCCTCTATTGGTTCATATAGAAAGTCCAGTTTCTTCTTGAAAAAAAGCACCTTTGGGACAACCATGACCTGAGAATCTCCATAGATATTCAAATGTTTCTGTTGATAAGGTACAGAATTGGTATTGAACTGTACCAAACCTTTTGAATATGTTCATAATTCTTAAGGAATGGCATTCTTTTCTATCATATGCCTGTCATATCTAATATTTTTAGAAAACTATAGGCTAATAAATGAGCTGGTTCTTCATTCCAATTCTTCATTTTTCTTGTTATCAGCCTCCTGTGTCAT
Organism: Myanophis thanlyinensis; assembly: GCA_017656035.1. Taxonomy (NCBI): domain Eukaryota; kingdom Metazoa; phylum Chordata; class Lepidosauria; order Squamata; family Homalopsidae; genus Myanophis; species Myanophis thanlyinensis. The sequence goes on along the minus strand of JAEANM010007685.1, from coordinate 2,162 downwards.
GTTCATACTTGAAAATGCTGAATTCCACTTAGAGTGAGAAAAACGCAAATTTTACCTTTGGCCATCATGAAACAATGAATTGATTATCAAAATGGTTATCATAAAGTGGTAAATGCTACTTTTTATCATGACACCAGATTAAATATTTAGCATACAAAGATGACATAAAATCAGTTGCACATTTGTTGTAACACATGCGTGTGGCCTGTAAATTCTTCCCTAGTGGAATGATGCACTGAATTTCCAGATTGTCAGTGAGGAAAACCATTATCATAATTCATTCGACCACATTGGCTATCAAAGGCAACATTATAACAGTACTAATTTGTTTCATATGGTGAAAACATACAAGGAACCACAGTATAGGATATGCTAGTAGTACATAGCTTAGTAATGTGTCCATTATAAAAATTTGTATCCATTATAAAGAAAAAAAAATAGAGATTTCTTTACTTTTGAAAGAAAATAGCTTTTTATTAATCTAAATTTGGGCAGACAATTAGCACAGTAACAGAATATGGGCACCCACTGTGTCATCCTTCTGCCTACAGTTGAAAAGAAAACAACTTCCCTCACTCTTCTTTCCTCTTCCTCCTCCTTCCTTCTCAGAATCAAAAGATTACACGTAGTGGCCTAATAAGGCTTCAGGAAAAGGCTAGACACAATGAAACCCCCAGATGGTTCCTCCTTAATGGTTCCATTATTAAGTTTTCTATTTTTAGCCCAATTCTCAGGTACCCTCTTTCCTACAGTCCCCCCACACCATTCAATTCTTTAGCTATTCAACATTTCTAACCACAAAAGAAGATGGCTTTGTGCTATGTTGCCATGGCAACTCCTGCTGTCACCCTTCAAAAGTATGGGGGGGGGGAGGGAAGCAGAGAATCAGGAAGAGAGTAGGGAATCAAAAATCAAAAGAATGATTTTCATCACATTTCACAGCCACACCTACTGTTCAGTCATATGCAGATACCTTTTGATGGAGAAAGTTAAAACAAAGGAAAAAATAGAGCAGAAACTGTTCATTATGCAAAGAATCCTAATTTAGATAGATAGATAGAATTCTTTATTGGCCAAGTGTGATTGGACACACAAGGAATTTGTCTTTGGTGCATAAGTTCTCAGTGTACATAAAAGGAAACAGTATATTCGTCAGGAATCATAATCACTTAATGATAGTCATAGGGTACAAAAAAGCAGTCAAATCATACTAGGAACAATAATCAGTATAAATCGTAAGGATACAGGCAACAAGTTATATAGGCAGAGTGGGAAGGAATGGGTGATAGAATGATGAGAAGAATAATAGTAATACAGTCTTAGTAAATAGTTTGACAGTGTTGAGGAAATTATTTGTTTAGCAGAGTGATGGTGTTTGGGGAAAAACTGTTCTTGTGTCTAGTTGTTCTTATGTAGTGCCCTATAGTGTCGTTTTGAGGGTAGGAGTTGAAACAATTTATGTCCAGGATGTGAGTGGTCTGTAAATATTTTCCCAGCCCCTCTTTTTGACTCATGCAGTATACAGTCCTCAATGGAAGGCAGGTTGATAGTAATTGTTTTTTTTCTGCAGTTAATTATTCTCTATAGTCTGTATCTGTCTTGTTGGGTTGCAGAACCAAATCAGACAGTTAAAGAGGTGCAGCTGACTGACTCAATAATCCCTTTGTAGAACTGGATCAGCAGCTCCTTGGGCAGCTTAAGCTTTCTGAGTTGGCTCAAAAAGAACATTCTTCGTTATGCTTTTTTGATGATGTTTTTGATGTTAGGTGTCCATTTTAGGTCTTGAGATATAATAGAACCTAACAATTTGAAGGTCTCTATGTTGGTACTGTGTTGTCTCGTATTGTAAGAGGTGGTAGTATGGGAGGATTTGTACTAAAGTCTATCACCATTTCTACATTTTTGAGTGTGTTCATTTCCATATTGTTCTGGTCCCACCACGAGGCTAGTTGTTCAACCTCTGGTCTGTATGTGGGTTCATTGCTGTCTCGAATGAGACCAATCACTGCTATATCAACTGCAAACTTCAGTATTTTAACAGATGGATCTTTTGAGGTGCAGTCATTAGTATATAGAGAGAAGAGGAGAGAGCACACAGCCTTGGGAGGGCCCTGTGCTAATTGTACAGGTATCTGATGTGATTCTGCTTAGCTTCACCTGCT
>JAEANM010007684.1:0-17554 GCA_017656035.1 Myanophis thanlyinensis | reverse complement strand
GGACCGGGTGGCCAAGGATACTGTTGGGGCGGTGGGGCCTGCAGAGCCCTGATGCCGGCGGGGTGAGGCTGAGGCGGTGGCAGCACCGCAGCGGCAACAGGAGGGGTCCCGGCTACTACTGCTGCTGCTGCGCTGGCAGAGGAACTGGAGCGGTGGCAGGAGGTGCCCCACTGGCCACTGCCAGGGAAGGGGATGCTCCGATCGCCGCCGCCGCCCCATCACAGGGGGAGGCGGCGGTGGCGGCCCGGCTCCCACGTCGCTCCCTGGGGAAGGCGCTGTTCCCATTCCCGCCGCTGCTGCCGCCGCCACGCTGGGCTTGAGGGCCGCCTTCTGCGGTAAACTCATGGCCAAGCGGAGCCACCAGGCCGGGGGCGGCGGCGGGGTGGTGGCTGGGGCAGCCCGGCGGGCCAGCACCCCCGGCTGGTCTCCGTGACAACGCGGCCGGCCTCCTCCTCTCCCGCCTCCCCCTCCTCAGGCCGGGGCGAGCGGGGGCCGGTCAGACTGCACTGCTGCTCATGGAGCCACCTCCGCTGGCGGCTCTCGGCTCCCCTGAGCTGGGCGAAGCGGCTCCGTGGCGTCTAGCGGCAGTCAGCTGAGCGATGCCGGCGGATTCTCCTCACGGATGGAGCGGCATATCCAACATGGCACTGGCGGCCGCCTCCAGCAGTCCGGCAGGACGACGGCGGCGGTGGCGTTCGGACGCTCGGGAAGCTCCGGAGATGTTCGGCTCTGGCTTTTCGGAAAGGAAAAGAGTGAACACCGGACATTTTCGTGAATTTATAAAACCCACCCGGACGCCCCGGACTGGACGTAAAAAGTGGACATGTCCGGGCAAAAGCGGACTCTTGGTCACCTTATAACCAGTCATAAATGTAAATAGGTTCCCAATCTCAATCCCAATCAGGTTTATATGACCATGGGGGTGGTTTAAAATCCAGCTGCTGGAATTCCATGTTGTCTGAATGCATTTCGGTTTGCTACATATAGTCCTTTACAACCTGGACATTGCCAAAAACCCTTGTTTCCAAGAAAAGAAAAATGCAACAGAATATAATCAATATACTGAAAATTGCTTCCAAATCTACCTACAATTTTTCCTAGTAATTTTCCTAAAAATTAAATAAGATGGGTGCAAATAAACCTTACAGGAACTTCAAGGGCAATTCCCAACACACTGAGCAGAGAACTCCCATTTATGGTAGGAAGCCATATCAAAAGTTACTGAGATTAAAGGCTATTAACAGAGATACATTCCCCATCATTCTCTGTTCATCTATTAAGGTGACCAAAACTATTATTGCTAAATTGAAATATGAACCTAGATTGGAAGGAATCTCAATAATTTGAATTCCCTAAGAAATCCTGGAGTTGTGGTACACTTATCTTCTCTACCAATTTAATATGGAATATTGGACCTTTCCCCAATAGCTGCTTAAAACATTTGCTTTTTAAGCAGCGGTTTCATCAATATTTTCTTTAAAATGGCACAAAACTCTGCCACAGAAGCATGTTAATAATGTCAAAGATCAATGGCAGGATGATAGAAAGATAGAAATAATATTATACTTATATACCATTTCATAGTGCCCTCTCTAAGTGGTTTACAAAGTCAGCATATTGCCCTCAACAATCTGGGTCCTCGTTTTCATCCATCTCGGAAGGGTGGAAGGTTGAGTCAACCTTGAACCAGTCAGGATCGAACTCCTGGCTGTGGGGCAGAGTTAACCTGCAATACTGCATTCTAACCACTGCGCCACCATGGCTCTTAATACTGCCTTTCCCTATTATAAGATATAAGATGCTAGATAAGATGTAAGAAGTTAACACCTTTAGTCTCCCCCCGAGACGTATGTGTGGAAGAGGAAAGGCAATTAATTGTTGAAGGCCATGAAGGAAGAGCTGGCATGCTTATGATCAGTTCTATGGTGGCTAGAGGAGCAGTGGCAAGGCTAGAGCTGGCAGCTGTGGTGAGACTGAAGGCGTTGCAAGCACTCCTCAGCCCATCTTTCAGAGCGATGCTGGTGAATTTGTTGACTTTAAAAAAAAAAAAAACCTCTAGTGGACCACAGAAGGCTGCTTAGCAGGCTACATGGAGCTTATGGACCATATGTTGCACAGGCGTGCCCTACATAATTTAGATATGAGCAACAATGCCTGAAGAAAGTTGAGACGTGCATATCTGGGTGCCAAAAACCTCCACCCACTACTAAAAAAAAAAAAAAATCAGTATCACAAAAAGTTATGGTATAAAATGCACTGCTCCCCTCCAAAAAGAGTAAGAGAAGTCAATAGAGAAAGAAATAAGGCCACAAAAAGAGTTAATTTTCTAACCTCATCCCTGCTAACAATTTTAAACAATTCATAACATTTCTTCATTGTGGCAGCCCCCACGTTATGGAACGGTGCCCAACTGAATCTACAAATAGCCCCTGCCTTTTAATATTCTTAGGCTGTATTCTTTCACTGAGCCTTTCTGCCTCCAGTGGGGTCTTCATGTAGTCTACATGTAATGTTTTGGTTTTATAATGATGTATTTTTTTTTAATTTTGTGTCTTACTGTAAGCTGCCCAAAGCATGCCTGGATGTTAGGGTGGATTGTAAGCATGGCAAATAAATAAACACTGATTCTAAAATACTCCCAACCAATACAGGTGGTCTTCGATTTACAAAAGTGCATTTAGTGACTGTTCAAAATTGCAACAGCACTGAAAAAAGTGACATGACTGTTTTTCATACTTACGACCATTGAAACATCCCTATGATCACATGATCAAAATTCAGACTCTTGGCAACTGGTTCACATTTATGACGGTTGCAGTGTCCTGGGGTTACGTGATCAGCTTTTGCGACCTTTTGACAAGCAAAGTCAAATCCAGATTCACTTAACAACTGTGTTACTAATTTAACAAATGCAATGGTTCACTTAACCACTGCGGCAAGAAAGGTCGTAATATGGAGCAAACTTGTTTAACGAATGTTTCACTTAGCAACATAAATTGTGGGCTCAAATGTGGTCGTAACTTGAAGACTACCTGTACTTTCTCCTGCAAATGTCTTTTCCTTACTTCTAGTCTGCTAACTGCTGACATTTCTGCTGATTTCTTGTTGTTTTGGGGGTATGATTTGAAGAGGCCACTTTTATTGTTGTTGGGGAAGCACTGGCTTATCCCATGCTCTGAAGCTAAGTCAGCAAGTCCCATCTTGCTTCCTGCAGCTATTGCGACCATCACTAAGAATAACCTCAATTCTTAAGGGGTGGTTAATCCCAAAAGGAAATGAGCGTTTGTAAATGCTTTCTTCTGACCAAACTGGAAGAGAGAGAAATGGACTGTGAATCCAGGGAAGAAAATGCCGACCTTTGGACATACTTGCGAGTTTAAACAATCCAAGAGTCTTCAGACTTGAAGATCCTTAAACATTTGCTCTTATAATCGTCTTTCAGACAATTGCATTTTAATGGAACATCTTTTATTTAATCAGCTGGGAAAAAGGGATAAGTGGCGGTCTTTGACAAACAATAAAGAACTGCAGCATCTTAACAACTAACAAATTAAACTTTCCATGGATCATAATCTACTTTACGGAGTACAGAAGAACAGAGTCCTGTGAGAGAAGTAATATATTTAGACAGTTGTTGCTGGGGAGGGAGAATAAGAGAACGGAAAACAGGAAGATGAAAGGGGTGGGAGAAAGAATTGGTCCAGGTAGTGATCCAAAATAAGGCCACAATTTAGGCCTCTCAAGAAGGGGGCTGTGATCTACAAAAGCTTATGCACTGATATAAACATTAGTTGTCAACATGCCAAAAGACATTGTGTTGTTTTTGCTGAAAAAGTCTAATGGAAAAAAATGCAAAGTAACTTAGATTGCCTCCAGTAAGGTAAGACTTTCAATTGTGGGCCCATCAACAAAAGGTGGGCTGGGATATTGTCAGAGCAACAGTGTCAGGCTGTAGTCAGGTTTTTAGGGAAGTTTTGATTGAAAATAAGCAATTGCTATATAAAGAGAATTCCTGGATTTGATAATCTCTTCCAGCACTTGCCTTGAAAGGGCTCAACTCTCTAACTCAAGCTGTTTCTCCAGTGATAAATACATAATGTTTGCTATTATGGACAACTGTAGTATAACATTGGACAAGTCTTCAAAGGTAATCCAAATCAATTATTTTCCACTGTAAAAAAATATTTGCTGTAACAGCTCTATTAATATGGCTTTAGTTTTAGAGAATTCCTGATTGCAGTTCAGCTCAGCCTCTTAAATATGCTAGAGAATAAGCTCTACTGAGCATAATAGGCCATATTTCCAGACAAACATGCAAAGGATTGCATCGTGAGTCAATAGACCACACCAGCCTCCCAAGCTTTTCAGTAAAATATTATTACTATCATTAATTTTAATTTTATATTGCTTTTCCTCCAGAAGAAACCTCCAGCAATGAAAAAAAAAGAACAATATGAAATGAAACCATCAAGAATTGAAACCAACAATTCTAAGACAATTAAAATACAGAAAATAAAGATAAATGGAGAAAATGAAGTAGCTAAAAAGACAATCAAGACATTCCAGTCCCAAAATAAAAACAACAATAATTCTAGACATGTAAAGTAGGAAAGTGTCAATTCTATAAAAATGACTTTTATGTTTTCTGGCTTATATAACATGTGTTTTTATTCTTATCTGCTAAACAGATAAACATTTTAACTGTCTCAAATGGATTTTAGCGCCAAAGAATTGAGGCCTTTGAACTATGCTGGAGAAGACTCCTGCGAATTCCTTGGACCGCAAGGCGATCAAACAAGTCAATCCCAGAGGAGATCAACCCTGACTGCTCTTTAGAAGGCCAGATCCTGAAGATGAAACTCAAATACTTTGGCCACCTAATGAGAAGGAAGGACTCACTAGAGAAGAGCCTAATGCTGGGAACAATTGAGGGCAAAAGAAGGAGACTGCAGGGAATGAGGTGGCTGGATGGAGTCACTGAAGCAGTCAGCGTGAGCTTAAACGGACTCCGGGAGATGATAGAGGACAGGAAGGCCTGGAGGAACGTTGTCCATGGAGTCACAATGGGTTGGACACGACTTCGCAACTAACAACAACCATTGAAATGCTACTTTGCTCAGCCGTGTAACTGGAATAAAAATGCTATTTTTCACCAATTTTTCCAGAATATAAGCTAAGCAAAGCAAAGCATTCTCAAGTGCAAGAAAAAGGCAGCATTTCAATGTTTATCCTGCTTTTCTGTCAAGCTGGAACACAGCCTTTGAGGCAAACTAGTACTAATCTGAAAAGAAAACAAACACGCCTCAGAGCCCTTCCACGACATACATATTTGTTATGGCTCAAATGTTCATGTATTCCAGTTCCCCCTTCATAATTCCACTTCTTTTGATGGTCACAAAAGCTGATGCCATATGTCAAACCACCACTTTTCCCTGCAATAATCTAACAATGCCATCTTCCTGGAAACCGATGAAAAGAAAAATTATTCGCTCAAATCCTTTTCAGCCTATATATTTTGGACTGGACATCAAAATAAGGGACTGCAAACCCCTGTATTTTTAAAGAATCCTCATAATATAGCTAGGTATCGGGTTCTTAGTTTAACCAGGAAGTTATTTTCCATGTAGACTGTAAGGAAAGGGTTGACCGATAATTAAGACAAGACAGCAGAGGTCACTGCTCTGAGAGCTCCTTTGCCCACAGAAGTGCCACATTTTGAGAATTTTGAGAATGTGGCACAAATGAAACAGTTGTGCATGCACACCTGTGTGTAGAGAAAGCCAGAAGTGGCTTCCGTAGCAGCCAATGACCCTTGCAAACCACATGGCTGTTTTAAACAATTTAAAAGGAGGTGTGTTGATTCATGCTTTGAATCCATATGCGGCAAAGTACCTCTTTCAAGGCCTTGCCCAGCCTGATAGCTAGTGAGTGACCCACAGAGAAGAAAAACGAAAACTTCTTTCCTCTGGTCTAATCTTTTCTATAAAGACAGGGCAGGAGTTGAGAATATTTGCAGGAATACAATAGCACTCCCCCCCCCCCCCGCTGAATTCACAGACGAAAGGACTCACAAGCAGGAGCCAAGAAGGTCAGAGAGCTGGAACTTTCCACCACATCCCAGAAGCAAGTTTTTGGGATTTGATTAGGCCCAGCTCTTAACATCTCTCAATGCAGCCTCAACACCAGTCACTAACTTCAGTTCTCCTCAAGCCTTATGTTTTCCCTATGTACATCTGCATCAATGCAGAAACTGTGGCTCCAGGCCCTTCTACGATTCCACACAGGAACAAAGAGCGTATTTTTAAAACTGGAACTACTTTCTCTTGATTTTATTTAGCATCCCGTTGTTCAGAAACTAATGTTTCAGATCAAACTACAGCCAAGATGCAAAGATCATTTCCCAAATCACTACGTAGTAAGAAATTCAAAAAGGAGACTGAGCAGGTAGGGTGCCCCCAAATCCCAGGCCTTCACCCCAAATACATAGCCTGCTTTTCTATTCATTACTGCAAGTACTATCCCCCTTTCACCCCAAAACCCTCAATTGGTATATGAGAGTTGAGGGGAGGCCAATTATCAGCTCTCCGAAGGGAGAAGAGCTGTCATAATGTAGAAACCGAAGAGTTAAGAAACGAGGCAAATGCAACCGTTGCAAAAATAAACTTTTAAGTCCCTGACATAGAGGAAGAATGAGAAAGAAACTCAGGCTGGCATCCCAATTCACTAGACTAATTCACCAACTCTGCTTGTTTTTTTCAAGGTGATCTTTTTGGTTCTCTACATTCAGGAAGTACCAGTTGCCAACATCTATTCAAAGTATTAATACTGTGCAGAGAGGGAGACCCTCTTGTTCCCTAGATACTATTTCCCTTTATTCCTGATTATTACTCCCATTTGGTACAGTTAATTCATAGATTTTCCAGCCCCTGATTGAATATTTCCTAGTTTATTGGGAGTGTTCATTTTAGAATGGGATTACCTATTAGTTATCACCACCAACAGAAAAATCCTGTTACTTGGGCACACATTCCTTTATTTTTCTGAAAAAGATTACTATAGACAACATATCTCAAAACATATTTCTATTCTTTTCAAACTAGAAATTCAAGGACTGTAGTCTTTAATGTTCATGCCACTCATTTTCTACTCTACATTCAATTTTCTATATTGAATATATATTATATATTGAATATTCAATTTTCTATTCTAAATGGAAAGCCATTTGTCTGGAATGGTATAGGGCCTGAATAGAGGGTTGGACAGAAGTCCTCCAAGGTCCCTTCTAACCCTATTATTCTTAGTTCTATTCTCCTAAAAACACAGTTTAAAGAGAACATAGGCATAATCCTGTATGTTAACTGGGTAAATCCTAAATGTTTGGGGCTACAACTCTCAGAATCCAAAATATTTGGAGAGCATTAGACTGCCTCTGTACTAATTCACTGAAACAGTTACTCACTGGCTCCCTACTCACTATGCTCAAGCAATGAAATATGAGGAAATCAACATATGTTTAAGGAATCCTGGCCTCTAGAGAAGGGGTGTCAAACTCGATTTCATTGAGGGCCGCAACAGGGTTGTGTTTGACCTTGCAGGGCTGTTTGTGTGTGTGTGTATGTGTCTGAGGATGGGTGTGGTCATGGGGTGTGTGGCCAGAGTGGGTGGGGTCATGGTGGGCATTGACACAGGCTCAAGATGCGTTTTTTCCCTTCTCTTCTTTCTTTCCACAGTTCTTTACTATAACTATTTTCCTACCTCTTCTACCAAATATTACGGGCAAACATTTTATTACTTATTCTTCATACTCCACTAAACTTTTTATTTCTAAATTTATATCCCCTTGTTTAATAGAAAATTGCTTTTCCAGGCAGAAAATCTATTGTATTTTTATTATTCAACTAATAATAAAAATATAATGGCATAAATAACATGATAATACAAGATCTAACACCAGAGGTTAATTTCCAGGATGGTAAATACACATTTCACTGCATTTCGTACTATGTATGTCTGTGCAGGTGATGAATAAAATTTGATTTGATTGATTTGATTGAAATATAATTGGCTGTCAATTATAGATAGATTAAATGGACTTACAGTACGTAAAATTGGACATTAAACTGTAATATTAACATAGGATACAGTACTCCTGCAGCACTCTGCTGGCCAAAAACAGGCCACACGGGGCCTCTGCATGGCCTGTTTTCAGCCAGCAGGGTGCTGGGAGGCTGAGGAGGCTGAAAACGGGCTGCGGGCTGGTCCTTTGATATTTCCAGGCCGGCCCCACAGGCCAGATTTAAGCACTCCATGGGATCCGGCCCGCAGGCCTTGAGTTTGACACCCCTGCTCTAAAGTATCCTACTAAGTAAGCAACGGTCCTCAGTAGTCTTGCACAGCTTAATGTTTCTATACTTCTATTATTCCTCAAAAGACCAAAAAAATGGAACCACATGTCCTGACTTGCTATCTGAATATTGGTCTTCTTGGAATAAGAGTGGAACTGGGATTTTAAAGCACTTCTCTATTCTAACTCCAAATGTTTCTCAATCTCCTTTTTCCACATCATTATCCTAGGAAGTAGTAATTCGCAGACCATTACCACACTTAGACCAACAAATTAGAAGATACCAGATCTCCCCCTACTTTCTATCCATGCACTTTATCTTGGAATGTTCATTCTCCGTGCAAGTTTATTAAGTTGAACAACAGCTACAAAAAAAAAAAAAAAAGAGTGGTAGCGCATTCCTGGCACCCACCACTTCATCTAATGTGGCCCCATAACCATTTAGTGAGGCAGACCCCATAGTCATGATTCAATTACTGTATAAGGCGAGACAAATTGGAAACTTGTGAGAATTTGGGATTTTAATTCCAGAGGAAACTCAGTAAGAGAGAGGCATATTCAAAGCCCGAGTATGCTCAGCCATGAGCAATGGAAGATACCAAGAAACATTCCTAGGATTTCCCCAACTTGCTTCATTTTGATTCTCTGCTCTGTTGTACACGAAAGCCATCTCCTTTCGCTAAATTCACACACCAAGCTTGAAGTGGAGTCTTCCACAGAGACAATTTCAAAGGCTTCTTGTGCTGAAAGACGTTCAGAGCAGGCCTTATTATTTACCGCCCCTGGGGCTCCTGAAGCACCACTTGCATTAGGAAAGCTAGAAGCTCAACCATTCCCGCTCCGCTTTCTAACAAGCCACACAAAGTCAAGCCGGAGGGCAGCTACAATCTCAGGCTGCCTACGTTCAACAAGAGGGCACAGGCAGTTTGCAGCAGCGTCTTCTCCGGTGCACCAAGCTGAGAGATGCCAGGTGGTAATGTAACTACATCTTGTCATGACATCTAATGAGCAGAAACCCCATGTTCAGTAGAGAACAGCTCAAAATAATACCTATGCCATAAATAGCTGCCCTGGTCATGGTGTTTGACCCTAGTAAACTCAGGACGGATCCAAGGACTTTTACAAGGGGAAGTCCTTTCCTGGACTGGACTGGAGTGGGGAGGGGGGGAGATTTTTTTGGCTGGATGTAGGTTTCTCTGTTATGTAACTTCATGTTTCTCCTCCCCCCCCCCAAAAAAAAAAATCCCTGCTCACCTAACTGTTACATATGTCACAGAATAGATTAAATCTTGAATCTTACTCTCCAGCATTATAGTGTTCTTTTACTTGAGTATTTTATTGCTTGACAGACCACTGGGCTGCAAAAGGGTTATTTTGCTTCTTTGGGGATTGAGAACCCAGCCGAGATACACAATTCACTGCAATCAGCCCTTGATCTGTAGCAATATACAACCCCCCCTTCCCCCTTTCCGGTATATGCACTCTCATTGTCCCACCATGTACTCTCTTCCACAAATTCCAGATACATGGGGAAAAGGTTCTTTCTCCTCCTTTTCCCACAACAGCCACGAGCATTCTTACATGCCTATTTACAATCTCTCCCATGTGAACAGAAAACACCCCTGATTTTTCTCAAAGCAGGAACTTGTAATATCGCATGCCTGCAGCCTGAGAACCCCATTTTTGCCCCTTAAACCAGTGCTGGAATTCAATTTTTTTTTACTACCAGTTTTGTGGGCGTGGCTTGGTGGGCATGGCTGGGGGGGGGTCATGTGACTGGCTGGGCAGTTTCTGTAAGCAGGGCAATCAAGATGAGGCTAGAAACAACACCAGAATGTTTTTTTTCTGCCTTCCTTACAGGATTAACCCTGTAAAGTGGAAAACAACAAAAGGAGATTTCTTCTAACAACCGGTTCTCCCAACTGCTTAGAAAATTTACTATGGGCTCTAGCAAATCTAGATAACCTGCTGAATTTCACATCTGCCTTAAACCCCCCCCTGACAATTGCTGTTGAAAACTGAAAACACAAGACTCCTTTCATTCTAGAGTGGGAAACTGATCACTAACAATAAACAAATAAGCACATCTCTATTAAAAACCAAGAGAACTCCCCTCAAAACCTAAATTCAATTAAATCAATCCTTATTATACTCATGCATCAGTATAACCCTCAAAACGTAATTTCACCCAGTCTCCTGTTTTGTGGCCCTGAACTCTGTTCCAAATGTGAGATACGTTCCCCAGATATCTTAAGATTCCTTCAAAAGTTGTATTTTCTGCATAACTTTATGGAAATAAAACTTTGAAAGCAAGAGAGACCCACTTATGGGAGTTTTTTTAAAAAGAAAGATAGAACTAAGGCATTTACCCAGGGATTAGAATCAGCTTGGAAGTGGAATCAGACCTTATGGGTGACATGACATTTACAAGGGAAAGGTCATAAATTTAATTCCCGGTTTAAGCGGAAGCAGTTATGTCCCAAAAATCTGAAGCTTTCTTTGTGTAGCCTGTGTGTATCAGCATGTACATTTTATTTCCAAAACTTCTGTTTCCTAAAGTGTTTAAAATTGTCAATGAGATGTAAGATATTTTAATAGAATACATAAAAGCTGGGAATTGCTGATTCCATGAAGAATCTTGCCCTCTGCATATCTTGACTATTCTGAGTTGGCCTTCTGGATGAAATATGCCAAGTCTGGAGCAGAAACTTCTGCAGAGATGCACTATACATCCTCCCTTGTCAGCAAGAAGTCCAGTTCATGTCATGTCAAGAACAAACAAAAAAAAAGCAGCAAAAGAATTGTCGGCACAGTACTGACTGAGTGGAGGTAGATAAGGCCATGGATCGTGCAAGGACAGAATAAGCAATTTTCAGAACTCAAAGCATCCTTTAATTACATTTCTCAAGACATATCATTTGGTCTTTTGTAACTGGGGGAAGATCCAGAGAATTCATTTAGCCCCAACTGGAAATATATGAATGGAAGCCAAGACTCCTGGTTTGTTTCTCAAATGTGACATCTCCTTATTGGAAGTGCAGGTAAGATTGGAGCCAGATCATAAAAGTTGCTTTGATTCTGGGAGATAAAACATTTTTACCAAAGTTTCTGTTCACAATGGTGGACTATGCTATGGAAAATGACCCTTATGCCATACTCCTCCACTTTTCTAGCTACTGGATGAAAGGGACAGGGTGGCAGGGAGTCAGGTTTCTACTCAGTTGCCATCCCTGGATTTAGATGGTACTGTCTTCTTTCTCCCTCTGTTGTTTGGCTAAAATATTTTGAGTCTGAGCAACTGCAAAGCATTGAGGATGCCAAGATAAAAAGAAACCGAGAAACAGAGGGGAGGGATGCACATCAATGAAGAACAGTGACAGGCAAGCCAACTACCTGATGAAAAGATGAAATGAAATATACAGTATGATACATATAATTTGCATAGTATCTCCAGAGACAGAAATAGAAGGATGGCATAAGGCTGTCATATTTGTAGGAGACGTCCAATGGAGTTGCATATCTGTGGTCTGAACACCAGGTGAGTTGATCAGCTGATAAAATGGAAGATACGGTTCATGGTAAAAGTTCCTTCTTGTCCAGGTACAGAAACAGTAGGTACTGAAGGATGGAAAGAAAGTGCAAACAATCTGTGCCCTATTTAGCAGCCTCCAAAGGTTTTAGATTAGGACACTAGACATCTTAATCTTAAAAAGTTCAACAAGACTGGCCTAAAGCCGTAACGGAGATTGATTGCTACAGTCTAGAGCCTATAGATTAATCCTACTGAAGGATTATCAGCTGTCTAGCACAGTTTCTATAGAGATTATTTTAATGGTTCTCACACACATGCACTCAATTATGTTGTTTAACCAGACAGGAATCTACTGAATGAAAATTAGAATACAAAATTTAGAAAATGCTTATAGATGCTGAAGCCAGCACAACAGGTCTAATGTCAACTCAGGTCAGAGATATTCACGTGCGGTATCCCAAATGCTCTTTGTGTAATAAAACTCAAGTTTTTGCTGTCAAAGCTCCAGCACAGCAGCTGGTAACTGGGGAGGTCAGGGGAAAATATAGTGTTGAACTTCCAGTACCTGACCTGATGATACCAAACCCAACAGAGGGGTTTGTTACAATACTCCTCACATTTCAATCTCTCTAACCTTGCAAAGAGAAACAGGAGGTTCTTCCAAGGGACTGTGAAGGAACACAAAACCCGTTATGAAATCAAAATCAGCAACAATTCTAAAGCTGCCCCGGAGAGAGAATGCGGAGGCCCCAAGTTTCAGGAAAGGATAAAGAGGAGAAGCTAATCAGTTAAAGACCCTTGGCTGCTACTCTTAAGAATGATTCTGATAGAACAGCAGGTAGACCATTTAAATAACAAAGGGGTGGGGGGGCTCCTCTCCCTTATTGCCCCAGAACTGGGGAGACCAGATTGGGAACTGTTGCTGGGTTTAATCCACTTGACTTGAGGATAGAAAGAAGCTCATAGTAGACAGGTGAGAGAAAACACAACCAAATGCTGCAGCCTCTCTGCCTCGTTATTATAATTACTGGTTCCTGCGTCCCGTTTTATAAAGCTGTGGTCCCAAATGAATTAAAGAGGAAGAGGGAAAGAGAAGCAGAATGGTGGCTGCGAAGCATGGGAACGAAACTACCCCGAAGTAAACAGCAGCTTTGAGACTTGTTGGGTTGTACAGTAACAAGACTCAGCAAACCTAGCGGTGCGTGGAACTATAGGGAGCGCGGGGGGGGGGGGGAGGAGTTGGGGAGAGGTCGCGGCAGCACATCTGCTACCTTACCCTACCTCTTTAAATGCAAACCCTCACCCCCCCCCCCAACCCACAGACCAACCCGTTTAATCCGGATCAGCAGTGCGCGCTCCTCTTACCCCGTGCAGCTTCAGTGCGCTGCCCAGACCGGCTGAGCCCCCGCCGGCGCATCCCGGCCGCGAGCGATCAGCGCGCCCTCCCCTTTCTCAGGCCGGGGAGGAGCGAGACCGAGCCTCCCTCCCACGCCGCCCACCTTCGCCTCTCGAGCGGCACAAGCGGGGGCAGGAGAGAAACCTCTGCGAGTCCTGCCAGGGGCTCCCCCCGCGACACCCACCCAGCTCACCCATCCGGGTTTCGCACCGGAGAACTCTGTCCCCTCGCTCCATCCATCGCCGCCGCCCGGAGATGGATAGTGCGATCCAGAGACCCGGCCTCTCCGATCCGATCCGCAGACGAGGGATTTATCAAAGCGAAGGGATCGGCCCCCAAATCTCTGCTTGGCAGCTGCCAAACCGGGGAGTAAGCAGCGCTTGAGCGTGCAAAGAATATGAGTATTTTTCCAAACTGTTGTGGGTGCAGAGAGAGAGAGAGAGATCGCCTGCTTTTATTAATTTTTTATACAAAACTTAAGGCAGGGAACATATCTAACATAGGTAGTCTCCTCGAGTTACCACCACAACTGAACCCAACATTTATGCATTTATTTGTTAAAGTGAGTTTGCCCCATTTTACCACTTTCCTTTGCTGCGGTTGCTAAGTGAATCATTGCATTTGTGAAGTTTAAGTAGCATGGTTGTTAACTGAATCTGGCTTCCCCATTGATTTTTTTTTTTTTTGCTGGTCAGGAGGTTGCAGGGATCCCATGACCCAGGGACACTGCAACTGTCATAAATGTGAGTCAGTTGTCAAGCATCTGAATTTTGATTATGTGACTGGGGGGATGCTACAACGGCCATAAGTGTGAAAAATGATAAGCCATTTTTTTTTCGGTGCCATTGTAACTTGAAACAGTCACTATATGAACTGTTGTAAGTCAAGGACTACCTGTACTCGTTCCTCCTGCCATTTTCCTGACAACAACAACCCTGCATGGCTGAGAGAGTCCAACTGGTTCAAAGTCACCAAGCTGACTTTACAGATTAAGAGAGTTGGAAGAGACCTTGTAGGTCATCTAGTCCAACCCCCTGCCCAAGCACCATTTCTGACAAATGGCAGTCCAATCTCTTTGAAAGCCTCCAGTGCTGAAGCTCCCACAACTTCCGAAAGCAAGCTTTTACATTGGTTGATTGTTCTGTCAGAAATCTCTCTCCTTGATCAGTTTCCATCCATTTCTTTCAAGCCCAAAGCAAAATCAGAACTCACCCTCCGAAATCAAGAAATTTCTTCACCATCTCCTGGTTTCTAGCATGGTGCCTTAACCACTTGGTTAAACAGGCTCTGATTTATGAGGGTCCTTGGTGATCTTTGAGCCTGGTGGTTTTCTTGCAGATGTTTCATTACCAAACTAGGTAATAGAATCACTACTAGAAGGGAGTAACTACGGTAAGGGTTTTCTCATTTTTATATACTAGTGGCTTGCCCTGTCAGTGTTGGCAGGAGTGTTCTTGATAGTTCCTTGATTAGGCAGTTCTTATACTGTCAACTTGTTTGCATTTGTAAATTCCTTGATTGGGATATTGTTTACTTGATTGTTGGTCTAGTTTAATCTTGGTGTTAAACTTTGCTCATGTGGGTACTGATTGCTGGTGAGGAGGTGTTTTAGTCTTTTTGTTTCCTTTGCAGCTTTTTGTTTTATATCATTTATTCTGAACTTGCCTATGCACGCTCACACATACCAAATACTGGGACTACTTCATAATACTGACCAACTGTCTATCACATTCCAAGACTAGGCTTCCTTCTCTAAATTTATAGTATTGATTTTTAAGTTAGTCAGTATTATGAACTAACCTCAATATTTGAAAAAGGAATTGAGAATAAGGAAACAGCAGTGTGAATAGGGCTTAGGTTCATACCAAAACACACTAAAATAACTTTGGACAATTGTGGCTCACTATTTGTCAGAAACCAAACAGTACTGTGTGTGAACCAACTCATTAGTTTGAAAGCTGAATAAGTGAGCCTTGCCTTTGAACTGTTCCAGTAATAGTTGGTCCAGAAATTATGTTCAGTATCTTCAGCATTGACACAAAGATTTACTGTGTAAGTACTTTCCCATAGCAATAAGAGCTGCACCTGTACATGGAAGGTACTATTGGTAATATGATGTCTTCCAGTTCCTATTAATTCCTTAACTATAAACTACAGGCTACAACCAGTAGTGTATAGTTAATGTGTTTGTTTATGTTTATGTATATATACATATACACGCAACATATATACACACAGACATACATACACATAACTATATAGAGTTTGTTTGACAATTTAGGGATCTCCAAATGTTTGTAGCCAGTATGGCTCAAACATCTGGAGGTCACTAAATTGCCAAACAAACTGTATAAATGGTCATGCATAAAATGACATCATAAGAAACTCCAGATTGAAACATATGGCTTGTAACAAGCTTCACAGACATACTTCACACATTATCCCCTAGATTTATTTCTTTACAAACAACTGAATTTGGAAACTCTACAGAAACACCCTGTCATTATGGGACAGCAGTGGTTTCAACACATTTTGTTACTAATCTTTTCACGTTGATCAAAACATTAACTCTCCTCACCCCACCCCAAATTTCTACTGAACTTCTCATGCGCAAAAGGGATTAATATTTTAACTTTCAATACAACACACCATTATTCCCCGACAGTAAGTGAACTGACTCTTTGGTATTGCTTAAATATATAGTAAAGCAACACACCTGCCTCTTTGCTAATGCTAGTGACCTCAATGAGGCAGATTAGAGGTCTCAGTGATGTTAACTTGGAAAATGCTTATGATAGTCCCAGCCTCCAAGTGCAACGAACCTATCTGGCTTGCATGCTCAATTTTAGGGTCAACAGTTACAATAGTAAGGAGCTAATGTGAATATTTAAGAACCAGCTATCTAGAACCACTCATGGGAGAGGAGGGGTAAGATGACGGACACCTGCTCTGACCTGCTCTTGTGCCTTTAATAGTAGCGCTGATGTGCCAAAAAGCAGACAATCAAGAGAAGATTTGAACTGCGTAGATAAACATCACTGGCTGCTAATATCTAGACATTAAGGAGTTGAGGGGGATTTAACTAAGCCTCTCTTCCCCCGATTGCCTGCACGTTCAGGCAGCAAGCTTTGAACCATAGGAGCATCACTGAAATGAGAACAATTAACCAGTGTAACAGCTTGCCTTCAGAAGTTGTGGATGCTCCATCTGTAGACGGTTTAAGAAGAGACTGGGAGGCCATTTGTCTGGAAAGGTATAGGGCAGGGGTGGGCAATTATGGCCCCTTTATGACTCGTGGACATGCTGGCTCAGGAATTCTGGGAGTTGAACTCCACAAGTCATAAAGGGGCCATAACTGCCCATGCCTAGTATAGGGCATTCAAATTCAATTTCACTGAGCGCCGCATTAGGGTTGTGTTTGACCTTGGGGGGCTGGGGTGGGCGTGGCCGGGGTGGGCGTGGCCAGCTCAACATCACTTATGTTGGGGGCACTTGTGGTGACTCGAGCACTCTGCCAGAGAAAAGGCTCCCGAGCTCTGTTTTCGGCTGCGGCAATCTCCTGCAACCCTCTACCAGCGAGAACAGAGCACCGTTTTCACTGGCAGAGGCATTGTGGGCCAGTCCTTTGCTGTTTCCAGGGTGACTGCGCGGGCCAGATCTAAGCATCCCATGGGCCTTGAGTTTGATACCCCTGGTATAGGATCTCCTGCGTGAGCAGGGGGTTTGGACTAGAAAACCTCCAAGGTCCCTTCCAACTCTGCTATTTTGTTATTTATTCTGAAAGAAAGAGAAGGTCTAGTAGCACCTCTCCCGACTGACAATTTTTATTAGAAGGCATACCCTTTTGTGATGCCCTCACTTCATCAGATCCATCACATCCATGACAATAGTTGGAGAAGAGGTTGCCTGACACCTCCTGGTTTTTGCGCTACCATAAACCAACATGGTTCACCTTGAAAGGTGTAAATCTTACTCCTATGAACTCTACAAACCAACTGTTTTTGCATGTAAAACTAATCTGGACTTTTTTCCTGGGAAGGGAAAATGAGTCTAGGAAAGAGGACTCTTAAAGTCCTCTTCTCACGCCTACCATGCAAAGGAAAGGCCATTTGCACCGAAGAAATGTTGAGAGTATTTTCCACTTGCAAACTTGAAGAGATGCAGCCCAGACGCAGAGGACCTCCTCTTGCACTCCAGCTATGTTATAGATCAGGGGTGGGCAAACTTTTTGACTCGCGGGCCACAATGGTTTCTAAAATTTGACAGAGGGGCCGGGCCAGAA
>JAEANM010007683.1:0-17556 GCA_017656035.1 Myanophis thanlyinensis | reverse complement strand
GGTGTAATATTATTTTTATTGTTTCTTTTTTGTTTATGTTTTGTTTGTTATTATCAATAAAAAATTTAAAAAAAAAATATTATTAAAGGAAATACAGTAGAGAAGATTCGAGATTCTAATTGACCATAGATAGCTAGTGATCATTAAATGTTAATTTGGGAAAACATCTAACAATAAGATAAATGGGGGCAAGGGGGGAAAGAATTAACACTACAGTATAGACAAGACCATACTGAACGCATATGTTAGCATGGATGGTAGCAGCTTAATAACTGTGTTTAAAATAAGAGATACTACACTTAAAGACAATAAGTATACAGTATTAACATAGCTTTAAGATAAAGTTCAAAGATACTTACAGAACTTCCCTTGGTAGTCCCATAACAAAGAATCAGTTTCCTATAATTATAGATCCGAACTTCTGAGAAAACATTTAGATGGCTTGGTATTTCTTAACAATATAAAGAGGGGAGGGAGACAAAATATATATTTTTTAAAAAAGAGAAAAAGTACTAAACTTAGTAGAGTTTCTATCACTCCTGGAAAGTAATGTTTCTAAGAAGACTTTCTTTGGCATCCAGCAATTTTTTTCTCCTCACTTGACTTGAGTTGACATAGCCTGTCTTTTTAATCTGGTAATCACTTAAAGATACTAACTTTTTTAAAAAAACAAATCAAATCAAATATATTTAAAATACAGGTTAAAAGTAATAATCAAATAGATCTCTAAACCATTTAATGATAATTAAAATCCTGGTGAAAAAGATACACGTATACATCTTTTCTAAACAGTGAAAGAATGAGTGCTAAATGCATGTCCTAAATGTGCCATAGATTGGTAGCAAAGGATAAAACAGCCTTCTTGAACATGCCAGAAGAAGGCCAGGAACATGTTCACAAGGGTTTGTTAAGAACTGAATAGTTTCACAAAGGAAGAGGAGGACCCTTAAATAGTTAGGTTCTATGCCATTTATGGCTTTAAGTCAATACCAACTTCTTAAATTGTGCTTGGTGAGCAGTTTTAAAACAGAGCAGATCTTTCAGCTCAGTTTTGGCTGCTGCATTCTACATCAGTTAAAACTCCAGGTTGGAGTGCAATGCAGTGCCACAGTGTGGGTAACCAGCACCCAAATCTGAGAGTAACCATTGCCAAATCTTGATCTGATCAAGTCAAAATGTGTTGCAGCCAGATAATTATGCTAATTGTTATCAGAACTACCACATGTAATTTCACTGAGACCTGAAAGTCAAAAGTACTTCCAAGCTGTACATCTGGCTTCTGAAATGCATAATTCCATCTGAAACAGTGAACTCTCAATCTCTAAGCATGTAAAACAATGGGTCAAATTTTCAACAGTAGTGATCAAAAGAGTTAACAACCTATCTGAAAGCCTGAATTGAATGACTCCTGAATAAAATGTAGATGCCCTTTAAATATTTAGTTTCTTTTAATTTAAAACAAAAATGTAGTAATTATAGAGGTTATAATCCCCATCCTGTTCAGTAAGATTCCCAATGACTCAAAGGCACACTGAATTAGTTTTCCTGGCAGCAGGACAACGACAGAAGTTGTTTAGCTTTTCACTTCAGTCTAGCCCAGAAGTGTCAAACTGGCGGCCTGCGGGCCAGATGCATATCATACGCAGGCCACACCCATCTCAGTTTTATGAAGGGAAAAAAGTTGCGAAACATCACATGATGGCAATATGATACTGCAAGTTTGACACCTGTAGTCTAGCCTATACCTCAGACATGTGTCCCTTTCAAATAGTAACCAGATTTGATCACGCTTAGCTTCCAAATTCAGAAAAGGAATGAATAGGTGTTACAACTATGCTACAACTAACAGCTTTATTTTCAAAGACACCTACAAGATTCACAAGGACCTCAAAGACATTCTCAGAAGATAAAAGCCATCACCAAAGTGTGGTGCTTTGTTTGGAAGTCTGTCCATATCTGCTTCTCATAAAAACAACCAAGGTAACTTAAAGAAGATTGTTCTTTAATCCTGCTGCCAAGAAATTTTCACTGGGCTGAAAATGTACTAGGCTACCTTTGAAAAATCAAAGATTGGTGACTGGCCACGTCTCCTATGGCAGTCATATTAGTCTGTGAGACTGCCCACAGGACATGCTCATTCTAAATATGCTAATAGGGCAACAGAAAGTGGTCTGCTTCTTTTCTATATCAATACAAGAATGAAACAATTATATAATGTATGCAAGACATTATATACCTGGTAAAGATCGAGCAAACTCCAACATACATTCATATAATTGGGCAATGCTATTCCAGTCATTTAGAAACATCTCAACTACTTTTCGGCCACCAACTGGTTCAGACAACTGGTTTTCATATGTCAGATAAACATGACGAGTTGGTCCTGCAAAATAAAAGGGAGAGGCCAATTTGATACTCAAAAAGTATTAAGAGGAATGGTAATATGCAGAACAATTGAGAAATTAACCTTGTTCCCTGAAAGAAGTGCTGATAAGCGGGCAGTTTGCAAACACCAATTCAGCCACCCATGTACGGTTATTTCGACCTTGCAATCGAAAAGTACAATCAAGAAGAGAACGATCCAGAGCCTTCTGAGTCTCCTCACAAATACCCTTACATGGAGGAATTCTGTGCAAAAAGTTCAAGATACAAACAATATGCTGAGATTTATTTAATTCTTTCAAACTCTGAAAGAAAGTATGCAATTTAAGAAATGCAAGTATTCAAGTTAGTTTTTTCAATTTAAACAATGCATTTATGACTTTACTAAATAGCACTAATATATAAGGTATAGCCAGAATTGGAAGATTTAATGCAAGCTGGTTGTTTTTTTTTAATGTTTACAATACACAGGAGAAGAAATTTAGACAGAATTTGCAGCCTACTAAACAAAATTAGATTCTGGGAACATTTTGAAAAGTTTCAGATTAGTTTTCCTGTATGGTGTATATATAAGAATGAAAGTTGGTTCAAAATGACAAGCTAAAATCTGAAAGTCATTAGGCTTAATCATACCTTTGAGTAATACCTACTCCTTAAGAACTATATGTTTTCCATGAAGATATACACTAAGTGCCAAGCTTGTACACATGTTCTGCTTTCCTCAGGAATAAAGAACAATATTCTTGTTCTTAAAATAGGTTTTTTTTTGCTGTGCAATTATTATAAGAACAAATTCACAATATAAATACTAATGTGGAAATAATGCAAAAAAATTGATTCTTTGAAATACTACATAATTTCCTTTTGATCCACATAGAATATTCTAAGCATTAGTGGAATTTTACATTAATTTTTTTTACTTTAATAAACGAATAGCATGACTGAAACCATCTCCTTCAACTTGAACACCTTGATGTGGGATCTCCATACTGGATAACTGAAATAAAAAAAAACACCTTAGTAAAACCTTAGGTTTATATTTTCATAGCAAATTGAAATTCAAGCTGCATAGCATCACTTGTCGTATTATATATGAATCTTTCAGCTTGGTAAATAGTAACTATTGCAAGAAATAAAATCCAACCAGAGAAAGGATCATCTCTTTATAAAATGAGTGAATCAATTGCTTCTGTTATAGAGCATTAATCAATCACAACGCATTAATCAATCACATACTAAAAACACACAAAACCAGAAACATTCATATATGGGACAATAATGTTACATTTTGTATTTAATTCTCTATAAATAATTGCATTTAACATTTAACGTCTAAAATATGTATGAGACAATATTACATCAAAGAAGGCTAATGTACTCAGGTGGGCATTTAAACAAGGGCACATTGAAAAGGAACAGGGGTTATTGAATTGTGATGGGTATATTCAGTGTGTGGATGGACAAACCAACAAGACAGAGTTAAAAAATAGTCTAGGTCAGGCTAGGGGCTGAGAAGAAATCCCCCCCCCCCCCGCCTTCTCTCAATGGTTCCCTATGGGAAAAAGTAATTGGGCAATAGCTTAGAATATCCTACATTCAAAAGCCCAAACTCTCAATCCTATGACTCAGGGCAGGCTTTCCTGTATATACACACACACATGGATGCAGCAATAAGTGAGAACAAAAATACAATATAGATAGCATTATTACATAGAAGAAAGCACAACTGTTTCAAATGGCAACTGCTGGTAAAGGTTGGACTGAAGTTAAGATTCCTTTTTCAATCATGTTGTAATCAGTTATCTACTCTTTCTCTCTCATACACAAACACACACCCTTAGTCTGTGACTAAAGTAAGAGAAATGCTTCATATTCTGATCAAAACCTGTATCTTTCTTTAAACTAACAGACAGATATTTAAGAAGAATAAGTCAAGGGTCCCACTCATCTCATATCACAACTGCTATAACTTATTCATATGTAATACTGAACAAAGTATTTTTTTGTTTATCAAGCTTGATTTACTGTCAAGTTTGGATTCCATATTATACTACATCAAAAACAGTTAAATCATATTATCGTTTAATAATAAATGACAGGCCAGTCTTATTTCTTCCTATTTTTTAAGTTGGATACTTCATAGACAATCCCTATTTTAACTGTTCCAATTCAGCAAATACAGTTTGTTACCTACCTCCATGCGGAGTCCTATAAAGGGCATATTTGTATCACACATTGCTACAATATGAGCTAAAACTTTATTGAATGCACACATTTCTCCAGACTGTTTTGGTTTTTTGGGTTCTGTAGGACACAATTCATCAGACAACTACAAAAGAGCAGAAAATATTTTAAAAGATACATATTATTTCAAACACAAAGGTTTCAAACACAAAATCTAAATCACAAGTAATAGACATCATAGTAGGAAATTCATCTGTTTCGTATATTGTTATACATTGTTCATTACAGTAAGAAAAGTTGACTATTTTCTTGTTCATTACATGAACAATGTGGTTTCTGAGTATTAATTTTGATACCAAATAATAATGTTAAGATTAACAATTTTGATAACCTTATGTTAATCACTCACATCATTCTATTAACTTTATACAATTTTCCTTTCATTAACCTAATCACTTTAACGTATTATATAACAATATTTTACTGTGAGAGTCCATCTCTTTCCATCTCTCTCTTCGCTTCCCCCCTTGTTTCTCTTCTTCCCTTCCCTTCTCCTCTCCTCCTCCCACTTCCCTCTCCTTCTCCTTTTCTCTCTTCTTCCCTCTCCTTTTTCCTTTCCTCGTCTCCTCTTTTTCTTCTCTACTTCCCTCTCCTCTCTTCTCTCCAACCATCCATTTCCCTCTCTCCTTTCCCCTCTCTACTTCTTTTTCTATTTCCTTCTTTCTCTTCTCTCATCCCTCCTCTCCTCCTTCCCCACTCCCCTACATTTACTCCCCTCTCTCCCTTCCTTTCTCCACTTCCCTCTCCTTCCATCCTTCCTTTTCCTTGTTGTATTTAAATTTCCATTTCCATACACAATACAATGTATTTTCCTGATGCTGTCCTTTTCAAATATAGCTATACAATTTCTTAGAATTACATTAGAAAAAAACCCAAAACTTAATAACTACATGTACAGTATGTTGTTTTGGTGCATCTTTTTTTAACAAACCTAATAGAAATAACAGTAATAAACATAATTATAATCACATATTGATACTAATATTTATTCTTTGTACTAATACTTTTCCATTATTTAATTAATCATTCTCTTAACCTTTAACTTTGCTTTTATTAATTTTATTACCTATCTATAGACACATGATCTTTCAATTTCTAATCTATTTAATACCTGAATGTTATTACATAGAAATATATGTAGTGATATTTTCCCTGTTTCTCAATTCTACCTCTATCCTAGTTCTCATTCATTCAGCTCCTAGCTTACAAGGTATTTTATAGTCTTCCCTCACCTCTTGCTCGTTTTTTTTTTTAACATAATTATAATCACATATTAATGTTAATATTTATTCTTTATACTAATAATTTCCCATTATTTATTTAATCATTCTGCTAACCTTTTAACTTTGCTTTTTTATTTATTTTATTACCTAACTACCTATAGACACATCTTTTTTTATTTCTAATCTATTTAACGTTTGAATGTTATATAGAGATATATGTGATGATATTTTCCCCACTTCTTGGTTCTATCTCTAACCTAATTCTCATTCATACAGCTCGTAGCTTAAAAGGTATTCTATAATCCTCCCTTGTCTCTTGCTTGGTTTCTTTTTTTTTTCTTTTCTTTTTCCAAACTCTTATTAGCTTCTTGGCACATCTCAGTTGCTCCTTCTTTAGAATCCTATATTGTTCACATTCACATCTATCTCTAGCCCTTCAGTCTTTGAAAAGCCTTTTGTTGGTTCTTTCCTCACTTCATGAGAATCTTTCTGTATGTCCTCTTTTATATTTTGGTCTCTTGGTGTATCAAAAATATCTAAAGTATAATTTGCTTTTTCTGTTTCATAAATTTTTACTATCTCCTCTTTTCTATCTATGTATCATGTGTTGTATTTTTTCCCCTATCTTTTCTTTTTTTCCCCTTCTATTTTCTTCTCTATTTCCTGGGATTCCTGTTCCTTATTCGGTACCGCTTGTTCATAGCTTTCTGGTTTACTAGTTGTCTCTGTCTCTTGGGTCAATTGATTTATCTCTCTTATCATCTGTTTCAGTATGTTTTGGGCCATCAAAAACCATCCTCCTGATAGTGAATTTGTTTCTCCTTGTGCCGTTTTGCAATATTTTAATAATTTAAAGCTTTACTTTACATTGCTTTCAAACTTTACCCAACCATCTTTCAGAGTCCCATTAAATGTCTTAATATCCTAATATCTTAATATAGTATCTTAACCATCATACCATGAAAAGAAAATAGTAATGTCAATATTCAATCAGTTCACAAATCACTCGGTTGACTAATCCATTGGCAGTCTTCTCTTAGTTTCACAGCAAATCCAAACTGATTCACACACACGCACTGTCCACCAAATTTATAAATTTATGCTGCTCAAGATTAGGGTTTCTAATAGTTCAATATTCTTGCAGTCTCTCTCCAACTAACAGGTATATTCAGTTGCAGATTATCAGTATATTCCAGCCTCTCTTTTAGACATAGCAGGTCATGTTTTGGACCGTTTAATTTGCTGAGACTCTAGCCAATCCAGTCTATCTCATGGCAGTCTTCTCTTAACTTCCAAGCAAGTCCCAGCTGATTCACACTCATACACTGTCCACTGGATTTGTGAATTTGTGCTGCTCAGGATTAGGGTTTCTAATAGTTCAATGTTCTCGCAGTCTGTCTCCAACTAACAGGTATATTCAGTTACAGATAATCAGTACATTCCAGCCTCTGTTTTAGATATGACCACCAGTCATGTTTTGGAGCCGTTTAATTTGCCGAAACACTAGCCAGTCCAGCCTGTCTTGCAGCAGACTTCTCTTAGCTTCCAAGCAAATCCAAGTTGTTTCACGCACTGTCCACCAGGTTTATAAATTTATAATCCTCCTGTTTTCTAACAGATCAATGTTCTCACAATCTGTCTTCAAACAACAAGTATAATCAGTTGCAGACGTTCAGTGCATTTCAGCGTGTCATTTAGGCATGACAGGTCATTTTATTTGTGTAATGTCTTCCCTGACCAGTAGCTGTCACTCTTAGTCTTTTTTTAACTGGTTCCTCTGCAATATGGCTCCAACATTATTTACTTTTTATTTTCATGTTTTAATGATTTTTCCAAAGTCCCTCACTTCAAGTTGACAGCCAAGGTACAGCACATTTTAAAACAGTTTAGTTTGCTGAGAAACTAGCCAGTTCAATCTATCTCTTTTCTTTAAGGTTTTTAAAGGTTGAAATGCTTTTCGCATTTTTTTTTTGTTTCTTTCTTTTCCAAGTCTAACATTCGCTTCCAGATTTTTAGTTGCCGCTTTCTTTAGGGTTCAGGAAAGGACCCTACCACCACTTCGGTTGAGCCCCACTCTCCTAAGGGGATGCTCTAGGGAAAATTCCACTGCCAAAATTAGAGATTTCTCACCCACATCGTACACACTGTTGCAAGATTTTTCCCTTCTTCTCTTCCATTCTGCTTGTCACAGCTTCAGTTCATCCATAATGGCTTTCCTCTCTTCCACTGAATAAAGGGGTTTTCTTCAGGTCAGACGAGGAGACTGTGCTCTCTTCATAATTTCCAAAGCATCCCCTTTTTCTTTGTAACCTGGCCAAAGTGACAAAGCCCCTGTGGGGCTTCTCCAAGTGGGAGAAATAGATGGGACTTTGCGGAGCTCCACTTGTCCACGTCTCTTCGCCAGGACTTCCACTGCCTTCTCTTTTCCTATTTAGACTATACTTCTATATGTGCAGCTACTTGGAAATAAGTATTGAACATTAATTTAAATGTCCATTCAAATTGTGCTCATTTTGAGCCTGAGTAAATTAGAAAGAGCATTATAAGTAAGCTTACAGCACTTAAGAGTGTAAACCGTTCTAATCAATTATAAGCTTCTGTAGATACAAATAGAGCTAAAAAAATAACCTGAAAGTACACTTTTATAAAGAAAGTATTAACTTCTGTTTAAAAAGTGCAAAATGGTAGACCCTAGAAATACAGCCAACTTTATTATTACATGAGATAATATTTTTAAGATGCTACCTCAAACACATTTCCTATCTATTTTATCTCAGAACAAGAAACATATAATTTAGTAGATTTATTCTTTGTCATCTACTCATTTATGTAATTAAATTACTCATTTATCTAATTAAGTGAAATGCTGCAGTATTCAGCCTTTTATTTTTAGCCAAGAGAAATAAATTACATCCACTGGAAGTAATAAATGCTAGTGATCAAATCCATACCTTGCGTTTTGCGCCACTTTTTGCTTCTTTGCTACTTTTTGTGTCCAAAACCAATTCTTCAATATTTCGCTTATATTGTTGGAGTAAAACTGCAGTAGCAGGGCTATCATCTCCTTCAGCATAACTCACAGAAAGAAAGTAGTATTTGTATTCTAATTGTGTGGGATTATTGGGAACATCAAACATTTCCACTACCTAGGATGTTGAAAAGTCACACTAAGCTTGGAAATATACTCCAAATTAGTATATCATCATAATTAATACAAATTTCAAAGAAATCCAGATTTTCTAAACCAATTTCAGAGAAATTTGGATTTAAGTTACTCAGAGCAGATCATACTGATATAAGTGAGATTTAAGTTAGGTAAGACTTAAGTTGAGTTTCACTGATACCAATGCATCCAAATAAAACTAAATTTCAATTTCAATATATGAGTATTATTATCACAAATACAGCAAAATATATACATCAAATGATATGTTTATAATGTAGTCAGCAATTATTTTTTGAAATCTTTTTTAAACAACTGAAGAAAAAGCAAATCAATTATTGAAACATGAAGTAGATTATATTTAAAATGTTTGGGTTTAAGATTATAAATTCTTTAACAATAGTCAATATCTATTCTATTCCAATGCCTCAGACTAATAAACTTTTGAAACTGACATGAGCAATCTAAAATATAAAGTTTACTGCTAATTAAAAAAAATACAAATTAAAGAATCTAGAACCATACACATAAAAACCAATGTCATAAAAATAACCTTTTTAAGGCTTAAGATACCATTCAGTGAGTATCATATTTACTTGGCTAGTTGATATCCTTGAAGTAAGTTCAACCTCTGTAAACTCCGGTCTCTAATAATGTTATCAAAAGTAATCAAAGTATTGTAAGAATCATGAAAACTCTTACTGAAGTAACTTTTGGCATATTCCACAACTACATATATTTTCCTTTTTCAATTTTGGCACAAGCATCTTTTAAAATTCAATATTTAATTTGTATATACTTTGTACTCTACTCAAAATATATATATTTAGGTTTCCATGCAATCTTCCCATCATTCAACAAAGAACATAGACATCTGCTGGTTCCTGGTCTTATAGATTGCTACAACTTTTTTTTTTTAATGGTAGAAATCCAGTGGCTCAAAGACACCGATAATGAAAAGCTGCAAACACCTTTATACTAAAGCACTAAGTGTGATGAAACCTGAATTTAACTAGGCAACAGTTAGAAAATTTGGGATATAAATAGTCTTCAAAATCTCATTTCCATCAAAAGAATTAAAGAGTTCTTATACTGAGATTCAATGTTATCTTAACAACTTTGTTATTTGTTATAATAGCTTAGTATCTTAGACGTAGAAAAAGATTATGATATATTATTTCTCATTTATTTATAGAAAGTAATCATTGGCAATTACGGTTGTATTTAAAATAACACAGCATGAACAGAGAACATAGGATGTAACGGGTTCTGTCAAACAGATATACCCTCAAAACATCTCATGGCTTTATTACAGAATGATTGTTTAACTCATTAATGATTGTTGCAAATGGTACATTACTTTTTTTTTGCTTTATATTTACTATTTATACCAATGCTTCTCAAACATTTTCCTTCATTACTCCACAACTGCTCAGCAGAAAAGGTAAAATATTTAAGTCAATTTAAATGATCCTATTATGATTGGATAATGGGTTTATATGTTGTTACTCAAAGAAAAATCATTTTTGCCTAATTTTGAGTAATTTATCCAGATTTGGGAAGCACTGGGTTACATAATTTTTCTTTCCTTTTTACCATCTCCATTTGCGCAATCTCTTTCTTTTCTCTTAACCTTTCTAAGTTCTCTTTGTTTGCTAGCTGCCTTCTTTCCAAGTAAGTGGCCAGTTAACTATCTGTCTGCATTTTAATGGAGCAACTATTTCATCATATTAAGCATGATGATAGCCATCACACTGATCCTATCTTAATATATTCTTCACATTACAAAAACTTACAATTTTTTATTCAGAAGACCACATTCTTATGATGAAATCTCATTTACTTACAATGTAATACTGTGGAAGTCGGGTAAGCTTGATGAAAAGTTTGTGGCTGGAAAGATTTCCCACAGGATGAATAGCATGATTAACTAGCTGCAGTGTTTCACTACTTACTGTAGGCAAATGTTTTATTGATTGTTTGCAACGCTGCTGCCCAAGCCAAAACCTGAAGTCAACACAAGGAAACAAGACATGCAAAAATAGTGGTATTCATTAGTTCATTTACTCTGTAGTCTTGGCTTCAACTATTCAGATAAGAACTTCCAGCTAAAAAACAATGTTTTCAAAAACCATTGTACAAATTCTTGTATTTAGATACACATCCAAAAGAACAATTATGGTATTTTTATCCCATCTTTTTTTATGTAATTCAAGGTGGCAAACATACCTGTATTCTTGCCTCCCATTTTTCCCACAACAATTCTGTGAGGTAAACTGAGATGAGACAGAATGACCAGACCAAGTCCCCCAGCTGGCTTTCATGCCTAAGAGAGGCTTAGAACTCACATTCTCTTGAGTTCTAGGGCCTCACTCTAGCCTCTATATCAAACTGGCCTATATATACGCACATAAAGTATACATATACTCATGTGTCGGGGTATGTGTACACACGTACATTATCTATCTATCTATCTATCTAAGTAAATTAATATGTTAATTTGTTAACAAAGTCTGGCTGCAACTTCTGAGGCATGGTGAGCTAAACACATCTCCAGGGCAGTGAAGATGGCAACTTGGACAAAATTCACCTCTCTGGACAAAGAGAGGAAAGGAGATCACTCACTTGTACTCCAGATGGGAGCTCCTTGTGAGGATATTGCAGGACAACAGTCTTCTATGGGTCTGAACACTGGGAGATGAATCAGTCATTGAGCTCAAAACTGCAGCAAAGCCTTTTAAAGAACACTGAGTTTACTAATCTTGCTTTGATCATCTTCAGAAATTACTTATCTAAGTATCTTAAAGCTACTACAGTCTTTGAAAAAGCAATTCTGAAAAGCCACCTGGTGTATCTACCTTTATTTCTGAACAAAAGAAAAATTAACTGTAAGTTTAAGAACTTAGAATTTGAAATAAATCACAGAAAGCTAAATAAGATTTTGAACTAAGAAAGTTATAAAGAAATTAAGGGCCAGACAAATTTGAAATATTGAAAAAAAATACTTTTGGATTTTGGAACTAACTATATAAAATATAGCAGGAACCAAAACTATTTTTGTAGGTAGGTCATAACAAATATTACAGACTTTGTTATTTCAATAGATACTAGAGGGAACAAAAGAAAAAAAAAGTGTAAACATGCTTTTGATTAGCATTGGAATTTACAAAATGATACAAAATGCTGTAATATTTGAAATATTAAAGATCTTCAAAAAATGAGGCCAGAAATTAATAACCACAATATAAACAATATCATTAATGACTGCTTGCATGGACAGACTCTGCCCAAAGATATTAATGAAAAGATAACAGATGTGAAACTGTAGAATCAGAAACAATGGATTTTTAAAAGTGTGGATTACAAGATAGAGAAGGCATTTAAAGTGCAAATAAAAGTGGAAAGTCAAGATAATGATCTGGATAATGAGTTTTTACTGGATATTCAAAAAGAAGAAGCTAGCTGAGGTTTTAAAAATTAAAGGGAAAATACAAATGATACCAAGAGAAAGACCTGGATAATGTCTTTTTAATGGATTTAGAAAGATACTTGAAGAAACCCTAGCAATAGATCAAATCCTACAACTTTATTTGAATGAATTAAAGATTAAGATTTTCACAAGTAAAAGGAAGGAATATAAAGTTAGTTTATTTGATCAAGGTTACAATAATGTTTTTGTAAAGTTCTGGCAATCCTTTATGGACTTTTTGCTGAATTGAAAAAGTCTTATCAGTTTGTTTATAGATAAGTGGTGGGTTATGGGAGTAAGATATATTTGTCTGTAATCTTATGTGGGTGAAAAATTAACAAACTTGTTTATAGTTGTGATGAAAATTGGAACGCTCTTTTCCACTGTGAGATCAGTTTATTTATTCTCTGCTTTTGTTTCTTAATGAGATTTTATCCATAAGCAGAATTATTACTACACTAGTAATTTCTAGAGTAGCAGCTTGAAACTGGCAAATGAATGTGCATTATTAAATACTCTACTCAAGAGCTTTGCATTTCAGATACATATATATGACAATATTTTAAGTGATCCCAATAGTGTTCAAGAATCAAAAAGGCACAATTCATGTTGACCAATCAAGATTGTATTAAACAAAAGAAAAGTAACTTTTCTAGATCTTTGCTAATAAAGATCTATGCTGTACAACATGTTAGGAGCTATAGATATAATCCTTTCAAATAAACAACAAGCACCCCTGTTGCAGTTACTAAAAGGCAGCCAAAATAGTGCAATTGTTTTTACAATGACAAAGAAGTGCATTCATGGTATTGCTTTTTACTAACTTGAACTGCTGAAGCCAAGGAATGATACGCTTCATATCATCATTGATAGACTTCTCTACATCATCCAAGGTCTGCTGATCTACAAAGAAAAGGTATTATTATTTACAATATAATTATTTACATATATTTAAATAAAAATCAGGATTTTAAGTCAAAATAGATTTGGGTTGATTCTGTTATTTTAAACAACGCATAAACCAAACTCCATACAGAAGGGATTCTAGAGTAATGCATAAAAAACCCAAATATTTTAATCAAACCACAGTAGTAGTATAAAAACTATTCAAAATAATTCAATTTATTTAATTCAATCACTACAGTATATTTGTGACAATAATAGGAAATGTCACATAGAAAAGCCTTTCTTTTGTAAATTAATAGTGAATTTTTCCTACTGGATTGTACATGAAGAAAGTTCTCTTATGAAGATTTAATGAATGTAGCATAATGCAAGAAACTGCACTTCTTCAAATGTATTGAGGATGCTAAAATACAGAATTTTGCACTAGGCGTAGGAATAAAGAAGAAGCCTGTATGTTATAGTCTACAGTAGCCTTGTTTTACCTAGACAAAATGGTCATGAATTGAAAGGAGTATTAACAACATACTCCTGGAATCCAATCTGAAGGTTACTAGAGAGAGGATCACCATGATGGTCACCCTATCACTGGAGGAAAAAGTTTGCCACAGAAATCAATGAAGGCTATCAGTGAAGGCTATTCCTTTGTAAATTGTACTGGAATTCTATAGCCTTGGGATTGCATGGAGCTCCTTAAAGCCCAACCCCCCATCCCACTCAAGGGACCTGCTGTTGGTTTCTGCCTTGGAGGGGCTCTGTCTTTGACTTGGACTCACTGCCCTGGCTGGTTGGGGAGGAGGGCTGGCTGCTTGCGCAACTGGGATTGGCTCTGGCCCCAGTGAATCAGCCCACTGTCACCAGACAACCTGATTCAGCACATTGGTTCCAGTCCTTGGATCTTTATGTGGTTGAATCTCTCCCTCAGCTGTTTTACCAATGGACTGTGAACAGAGGTCAGGTACTTCCATTCCTTGTGCTTGTCCCACTCAGCGGTCCTCTTTGCTTCTCATCTTGGGATGAGAGCGAATGGCAACAGAGGGAATCTCAGGGGAAATTCCACTTCAGCAGCCTTTGGCATACACTTGCACCCAGCACCCATCTCTGCTTGGTAAAGGTCCTCAATGGCTAGAGCTTCCTCCCATGTTGCTGGCTTCTCAGTCCTTTCCATATGGACTTTTGGCCTCACAGCCAGTGGGAGGGCCTTCTCATCAGAATGACTTGTATGCAGCATGACCTGCTGGGGCAGCGTTATGTTTAGTGGTCACTTTCCCCATTTTCTCCATCTCCATCTCAGGATCTTTCCTGAGACTTTTCTACCCCTCCAGTGTTGTTGGAAGGGTGGTCAGAACTCAGAACCCTTGGGCATATTTATTAGATTCGGTTTAATGTAAAGGCTCCAACTAATGAACTCAAGCAAATCAGAATTCTGAGACTTGGCTCCTTCTCAAAGGTCTTATTTAATGAGTACATCATATCAGCACAATTTCAATGTAAAACCAAATCTAAATCTTTCTTGTGATTACAGTATACTATGTTTCCCCAAAAATAAGACCGGGTCTTATATTTTTGGGCTATCAATAAAGGTACCAGGTCTTATTCCCCCCTGCCATTTTTTTCCTGTATGGGGGGAGGGCGGGGGTGAGCTCCCCTCCGCCTCTCACCTCCTTGCCTAATGTGAAACAGCTGATTTGCGGCCACGTTAGGAACCTTCATTGCCTCCATGAAACAGATGATCGACAGTTGCTTTAGGAGCTGGCTTGTTTAATGTGAAAGTCTAATGTCTGTGCTCACATCAGGTGCCTCCTTACCTAATGCAAAACATCTGATCTCTGTTCACTTTAGGAGCTGCCTTGCTTCTTGTGGCCAAGCTTCTTGGAGCTGGCGGCCAGACCACACTTGAAGATCAGCTGTTTTGCATTAGGCAAGGAGGCTCCTAAAGTGAGTGCATATCAGGCATCTGTAACAGAAGCAGAATAAGCTAGAGATTTATGCATGTTAGAGAAGCCTTTAGTAAAGGCCTCTGTAGACGATAACAGAGCTCCGGATATTGGCTATAGAGGCCTTCAGGAAAGCCTTGCTGGCTGCAGAAGAGATGGGACAAGGTGTCCAAGGCTTGGCTGCAACTATCCGAAAGTAAGTAGTAGGGCAGCTCCACCTTCCCCATCCCCACCGTAGCTTAATTTTTACCTGTGCACTCTGGCGTGGGTGTCTTAATTAAGGCTTATTTTGGGCGCACAACCTATTTTGGGTGCACGTGTAAACTCAAGCTAGGATTTGCTTTCTGAGTAGGTCGTATTTTCGGGGAAACATGGCAATTAAACTAGGAAATAATCCCATCCCCAAATGTCACAGGTGACATTGGCCAATTCGGTTAATTGGCAGGCTTTTCAGGCACTAATTCCCTAACCTTATCTGTTGCCAGTAGAGATGACCTTGGTTCTCATGAGAAAGCTCTTTGTTGTGTCTAATAATGCATTCCAATTTCCTTCCCCCCTTCCCCGTGCGGCAACTGAGAAACAGAAAGATGGCTGCGGCCGGGTTTAGTTCAAAGTTGACAATTTGGTTGTTCATGATGGAAATCCCAAACTCCATTATAGTTGTAAGTTGAGGACTATCTATATCACAAAAATGATGATTATGTGTTCCTGTAAATTTGTGTACCTGCTAAGTTCTAGAAATTGGATTGTTAAGAGCCAACATATTTCATGTTTTGAATGGCTATTTATTTGAACAGTCAGGAAAGAGCAGGCAATATACTTCCAAATAACCAAGATTGTTTCTTTTTTAAGTTGCAGTAATTGTGCTGTCTGAGATGAGACTACACTCCATTCTTCTACCCTTCTGGGAAAGTGTTACGACGTGTCTCATAACTAACAATATACAATCATTGGGGTAACAGATGACTTGTGTGCGCCACCTTTTTAACTTGTCCTTCTAACTCTTTCTTTTTATCGCTCCCTTTTGTCTTTTGTCTGAATTACATTGTTCTTAATCTAAAACCCATTCAGAGTCATTTCAATAAGTGAGATGGGCTATGTATAAGATAGATAGATAGATAGATAGACAGACAGATCTGCATAAAGATTTCATGCTAATTGCTAATTTATTATTTTAACAGATACATTTGTTTGAATTCATAAGTTTTGTGTTTTTTTATTTTAAGATATAACCATTAAGAAAATTATTTTAAATATTATGAGGAAAAGCCTTATATTAAGTTAAATGTATTATGCCAAACTATGATCATGACCAAGCCATTTCATTTGTAAAATATGTTAAACAAAATTTCCCTACTCCTTTTGGTACAAAAATCATTATTTTCTCTGGCAAGTAATTTTTCAAGTTTCACTGCATTGTGCTTGCAAGTTACTATAATGCTAACTGAGCAAATGACCTATAGATATATATTTGACACCACAACACTTTTTAATACTATCACCTAATCACCTTTACTTTTAATTTCCAGTCCAAAGAAAAACAGCTGAATTCTGCAAGTTGTAATATAATCATTAGAAGTGAATCTTAAATGATGATAGTGCTACTTACCAATTCCATAAAGCATTAACTGAAACATCCCAGAATGAAGGTCTACAAATATCTGTAAGCATTCAGATCGTCCACAAGGCTCCAGAATAGGAATAACAAGTGTGGGGAGAGCTGTTTCTATAAAAGCTAAAACATTGAAAATTCATGAGATGAGCTGGAATTTTAGCTATGGAAATTTCATGATTAAATGCAACTTTATACCTCTGCAAGCTTCAATCACAAAAAAACAAACAAACCAAAAGAAATCTTTTTCCAGCAGAACTATTTTAGTAAAATTACATTCAGCTTAATGAGCATCAATAAAATTATATTTTGAAGGAATGCCATTTTGCTACCATTTTTTACTGTTTCTACATATGAAAATTGAATGAAAAATAATGCCTCCACCCATAACTTTAGTCTAAATGGAGGTATTTTAATAAACAAATGGGAAAACAATCCTTAAAATATTACCCATATTTACTTCTCCGTGTAATTGCAACCATATGCTATATCCTTCTACAACAGACATGGGCAAACTACGGCTGTTGGGCCACATCCGGCCCATTAGGCTTTTTAATCTGGCCCGCTGAACTAGTTACTAGCAGAAGAAAAGTCCCAGAAGAAAACTTTTTCTTTTTTCTCTC
>JAEANM010007682.1:0-17556 GCA_017656035.1 Myanophis thanlyinensis | reverse complement strand
CAAACAAACAAACAAATAAATAAATGGCTGTACAGCACTATAAAGCGGTATATAAGTCTAAATGCTATTACTATTCATTGAAACTTTGAACAATAGCTAAGTGACCAGTCCTAAGTAAAGGACTGTAATACTATTTCCCAAGCACAAGGAATGTTTCTTCTCTTGGGATTTTCACTAATTCATGGATATTATGAGGATCTATGGCTACTTGCCCTTTTTGAATGTGACTCCTCTGAAAGCTATCTGCTTGAAGTTGTATTCTGTACTCTTACATACAGCAGTTTCATAACTTTGCTCAGTCATTACTGACATGATTTAAACAAATCTCTAATTTTGGCAGAACAATAGTTGGGAGATGCACTAAATTTCTAGAGCAGTGGTGATGAACCTTTTACATATAGAGTGCCAAAAAGTACACGCTTTGCACGTGCCATCTGCACTTGCGTGCGGCTCTTCTACGTATGCTGCATATGCAACAACACCATCTGCACATGCATGCAGCTTTTGCATATGCAATGCACGTGCACTGCTCGCAGGCACTCATGCACACATGAACAATTGTGTGTGCATGCGCAGGAGAGCTCTGAAGACCAACTGGATTTCCTGCTGCAATTGTACGCATGCACAGCGGAGGCCCGAAGATCAGCTGAGTCTCTGTAATTGTGCATGTGTGCATGTGCAATAGCATGTGCATGCTCAGCGGGAGGTAAATTGACCGACAGCTTGTGTGCCCAGCAAGATGGGTCTGTGTGCCACCTGTGGCACCCGTGCCATAGGTTCGTCATCATGGCTCTAGAGGAAAAATGACCTTAGCCATTTTGTTGCCGATTAATCTTTCAAGGCCTAGCCAGCAGCAGCGAGATGGGATGAATCGACATATTTTAGCTCCATTTTCTCAGCATTTCTCCTCATTGGTGGATTTCCACTGTTACTACAATTTGGAATAGAAGTCTTTCAGCGTAATAACGAAGTATCCCTCTCTTAGTTCTGATGCTCTGTGGTATGATATGGCCCATGTATTTGTAGCCAGGTAGCAAATTCACATAAGCATAGCAGCAATGGACTGAGTTTTGGTGCAAGTCACATTTCTGCTTGTTGTC
Source organism: Myanophis thanlyinensis (assembly GCA_017656035.1). NCBI lineage: Eukaryota > Metazoa > Chordata > Lepidosauria > Squamata > Homalopsidae > Myanophis > Myanophis thanlyinensis. The sequence goes on along the minus strand of JAEANM010007682.1, from coordinate 16,456 downwards.
TTCCCTCCTGTCCTGTTATATCGGCTACTCTCTAATGCATTTGGCAGACTACTCTGTCTTGTCTTCTCTGCAAAGGAAAAGAAGAGGGAAAAAAAGATTCTAATGAACAATGTGTGGTTTTTCCCACCATACAAAGCTTTTAGAAGTAATCTGTTCAGGTTTATAAAATTCTAGACAACCGTGCCCTGTTGGATTAGCGTTTCAGAGGTATTTCCTTTCCCAAATTAACAGAATAAGAGCAACACAGTTGGAAGGAACCTTGGAAATCATCTAGTCCAGGCGTTTCAAACTTGATTTCATTGAGGGCCGTATCAAGGTTGTGTTTGACCTTGGGGAACAGAGGTGGGCATGACCAGAGTGGGCATGGTCAACTTGTCGGGGGTACCTGTGGTGGCCCAAACGCTCTGCCAGTGAAAATGGGCTCCTGAGTTCCATTTTGGCTGCGGCTGCCTCCTGCAACCCTCTGCCAGCAAAAATGGAGCTTGGGAGTGCTGCCTGCAGCCCTTGCAAGCTCCATTTTCAGCTGTGATGGCTCCTGCAACCTGCCAGCAAAAATGGAGCTCAAGAGGGCTGCCCACAGCCCTCCCAACCTCCGTTTTCATTGGCAGAGGCACTGCGGGCTGGTTCGCTGTTTCCAGGGCGGTCCCATGGGCCAGATGTAAGCACCCCATGGGCCTTGAGTTTGACAACCCTGATCTAGTCCAATCCCCTGCTCCTGCAGGAGACCTATACTATTTCTGATAGATGGCTGTCCAGTCTCTTCTTAAAAGCCTCCATGTTGGGGGTACCCACAATTTCTAAAGGCAATTTGTTCCACTGGTTAATTATTCTCACTGTTAGGATTTCTCTCAGTGCTAGGTTGGTTCTCTCCTTGGTTAGTTTCCATCCAATGTTTGTTGTCCTGCCTTCAAGTGCTTTGGTAAATAAGGAGGGGTTAGGCTGCTCTCCTGCCCCTTATATGGACCCAGCTGAGTAGTAAATTATTATTTGGCCTTCATCGCCTATCACCATCATCATCTGCAACCAGAATTATAGGAGTTCAAATCCATCCTAACTGGAAGGGCCCAGGACATGAGATACACATTCATAGCCTCCACAATGGCTGTCTTTTGTTTCCCCTGTGCAAGCGTGGAAGTGTGAAAACGATTGAAATTATTTTGGAAAAAATTGTACAATCTCCCATGCATGTATGAGCTTCCCTGGAGTCCTGTGATTTGCTTGTTCTCAATCTCCCACAAAAGAGGGAAAGAAATTTGTGCAATGTACAGACTTAAAAAGGTGATATTTTCATCTTGGAAGCGAGGGTTGCTTTTTCCTGGTTCATCGGGGAATGCACAGAGAAGCAGCATTTAATTAATCTAAGATTAATTAAAACTTCATGAAAACAATCACCTTCATTAAAGCCAAGGTTTAAAACTTAAGGCGACTCGGGATACAAGTCAACATGTTGCAGTCTCTAAGGTACCTAGGCAGCCTCTGAATAAAGATTCATGCTAAAACCTCTGTTCTTGGGAAGCGATTACCAAGAAATCTGCAAAAACCTAAGGCTACTGTTGAAGAAAGAAAGCACCCACAACTTCTGAAGGCAAACTGTTGCACTAGTTAATTGTTTTTGCTGTTAGGAAATTTCTCCTTAGTTCTAAGTTGCTTCTCTCCTTGATTAGTTTCTATCCATCATTTCTTGTCCTGCCTTCTGGTGGTTTAGAAAATAGGTTGATTCCACCCCCCCAATTCTTTATGGCAGCCCCTCAAATTTTGAAACATTGCTATCGTCCTTTTCACTATAGTAGACATACCAAATTCCCGGAACCTATGTTTTCCTATGTTTTTGCCTCCAGCCCCCTAATCATTTTTGTTAACTACAAAGGGGTTGTCGTGTTTGGGAGCCAGGTCAGAACAGCTCTTTCCAGAGTCAACATCTTTTTAATAATATGAAGACCAAAACTAAATGCAGTATTTTAAGTGCGGTCCTACTAAGTCTTTATAAAGTGGTACTAGTACTTCACGTGATCTTGATTCCATCCCTCTTTTAACACAACCTGGCATTGCACTGGCTTTTTAAGCTGCTGCTGCACAGTGCTGGTTCATATATAAGTGATTGTCCACTAGGACCGAGTTCCCCAAATTTTCCGGCCTTGCGGACTGGTGGGAGGGAAGGGGGAGGAGGGATGGTTCCATGAGAGCAGCCGGCAAGCATGTGCATCTCCATTTGTGCAAGCGGCATGCACACGGGCCTGCTGCTAACTGCAGATGGAGCGCACACACATGCGCTCACTCTAGAGGTGAAATTCAGCAGGTTCTAACAGGTTTGCTAGAGCCATTAGTAAATTTTCCAAGCAGTTTGGAGAACCGGTTGTTAGAAAAAAAAATCTCCTTTTGTTTTTTTCCACTTTACAGGGTTAATCCTGTAAAGAAGGCAGGAAAAAAAACATCCTGGTGTTGTTTCTAGCCTAATTTTTATTGCCCTGCTTACAGAAACTGCCCACCCAGTCACATGACCCCCAGCCACGCCCACAGAACTGGTAGTAAAAAAAAATTGAATTCCACCACTAGCTCACTCACTGCTCTTGAGGGGGGATGCACATGTGCTTGCCCACCATTTCTGCAGCCCAGTTGCAAACATTTCACAGCCCACTAGTATGCCGTGACCCAGAAATTGGGGACCCCTGCACTAGGGACTCCAAGATCCCTCTAACAGTTATTGAGCCAGGTTTCACCTAATTTGTACCTATACATCTGGTTTTCTTTCCTAAGTGTAAAGCCTTATTTTTCTCTACATTGAATTTAATTTGGTAGATAGAGTCCAGTGTTCAAATCTGTCAAGGTCCACCTGGATTCTATGCCTATCTTCTGGGGCTTGGGCTATTCCTGCCAATTTAGTGTCATCTGAAAATTTGATGAGTTCCCATTCTATTCCCTCTTCTAAATCATTTATGAAGACATTGAAGAATACTGGGCCTAAGACAGAACTTCAAGGTATCCCGTTGCATGCTTCCCTATTTGTTGATGTATTTCCATTAAGGACTATATATGGAATGCGATTTGACATCCAGTTACAAATCCATCTGGTCGTGATGCTGGCTATCCCACATTTTTTAAGCTTACCAAGAAGTAAGTAAGTCTATTTTGTCAAATGCCTTACTGAAATCCAAGTATATTAGAATCAGAATCAGAATAGAGCTGGAAGACACCTTGGAGGTCTTCTAGTCCAGCCCCCTGCTCAAGCATGAGTCCCTATACCATTTCAGACAAGTGACTTTCCAGTCTCTTCTTAATTTTTTAAGCATTTACATTCTTTAATTTAAATGTTAAATTGTGCCCATTGCATTTTTCAGGTCCACTAATTTTGTCACTTTGTCAAAGAATGAAGTAAGATTCGTTTGGCACAATCTGTTTTTTACAAACCTGTGTTGGGTTCTGATTATAACTTTGCTTGCTTCTAGTCGTTCACAGATCTGTTGCTTGATTATTTTTTCTAGGATCTTCCCAGATATTGATGTCAGACTGATTGGTCTGCAGGTTCCTGAATCTGTTTTTCCTTTTCCTTTTTTTGAAGATGGGAACCGCATCAGTTCTTTTGCAGTCCTCTGATAGTTGCACAGTGCTCCAGGATCTTTGAACAATATCAGTAAGGCCAGGGCCAGCTCTATTGTAGGTAGTATTATGTCAAATGCACCCTCCAGTTTTTGCTATTGTGGATGTGTTGTAGTCTGCCATATTGGATTTGAAAGTCGCTGCCGGCTCCTCCAGCAGCTGAATCAGAGGAGGAGGCATGGGAGTCGTGGGAGCAGTAAGGCAACCTGAGGGGGAAGAGGGAATGGAGCTGGCAGAGAGAGAGAGAGAGAGAGAGACAGGGCCATCCATCAGCCCTCAGATGGAGAGTCAACAGCCCTGACGTCTGGAGGTGGTTGATGAAGAAGAGGTGGAACAGCTAGGTCCCGTGCCTGATGCACGGCTGCACAGAAAGCAGAGAAGAGGAGAGCAGTGGAAAGCTGTGGGCCAATCCTGGGGAAGGAAGAGTCACTACTGCTAGTGAGGTCCCATCCTAGCTCTGGGGATAAAAGGCAGGGGGCAGAGATGAATCGATATGTCAGACAACTATTCATCTACTAGTCGGACGGCCTTGTTAGCCTGTGTTGGAAAGAGAAACTTTTTTGCTGGGGCTGCCAGCACTCCTAATAAAGGTATCTTTTGAGTATCTTTTGGGTTCACTTCTGAGGGTTGGTTATGTTTGGGGAGCTGGGTCAGAACACTGCCATCAGTGTTGAAGTTAAATTTTAGTGTCAGTCCAATCAGCTTGTAAGCTTGACTGAGGAGAGGGTGCCACATTTTCCTTCATTTTAAATTGCAAACTATCTGGAACTGAGTCTGAATAATCTTTTAATTGTTCACCTAAATGCTACAAACAGGTGGGGAATGATTGGACTTCCCCGCCCCCCCCCCCCCAATATCATTCTCTGCTAGGAAAAGAAGGTTAGAACTATAATAGGATGATATGCAGACTCTTCTAAAGCATTTGTTTCTATGTAAATGAAAATAAATTCAATGAGGCAGTTCTACCACTCCTTCTGTATCTGGTTCTCCACTGGCAATGAATCAGGTTATTTCATCTGTGAGTCCATAGGAAGAGTCTGATGATTGTAAGAGGTGATCCTGTTTTGCCCAGGAGTCCCTCAACTTTGGAATTACCCCTGGGCAGTATCAAGCACTGGGGAAATGAAAAGGTCCAGGTAGTTCAAATGGGTATAAAGATTTATTGCAAGCTTAAGCTCTATACAAGAATCTGAACTACTAAGGGCCAAAGGAAATTTGTGGTTGATTAGAGTCAATGAAATTCAAGATGAGCTGGACTTAGATCTCTTATAGGCACAAAGGCACTCGAGACTGATGATGCGTTTGACCCCTCCCTCGGTCTCAGCCTGGTCATCTACAGGCACCAAGCATTCATAAAGAGGGAAAGATTGTCTGGTTTTTGGAATATAAGAGAATCCACTTCCCATCATTTTCCATGACTAATTTCCCTGCATCACACTGCCAAACTATGTTTATGTCAACTGAAGAGAAATGTGTTTGGAAGAAGATGGAAGAAAGTAACCTTCAGGTAAATTGCTTGTAATTCTCACTCTTCTTTTAATATGGGACTTTAATCTCTCTCTCTCTCTCTCTCTCTCCCCCTCTCCTCTTCTCTCCCCCCTATCTCTCATAATTATAGCAACCTTGTACTACAGTAGGCATTATGGCTTATGTAAGGAAAGATAGGTGAACCGTCAATTTCAATTTCTGTCCATTTTGAAAATACATTAAGTCTGATTTGTTGCTTTGAGTGAAATTTGCCTGTATTATGGCTCACAGCTCTCCAAAGATGGAGAGGATTATTGGTTTGGGTATAGTTCAAAAAATACAAAATTAGATTGTTTGTATCTGAATGCAAATCTAAATAAACTTCTCTCCCATCCCCATTCCTAGTCATAATTCATTTGGCCCTTTTCATACCACTTTTTGATCAACCCTTTTCAACAATTCCTTTGACATGCAGTTAAACGAATGGATTCCTGGATATTGTTTTGAAAGCCTAATATTTCTTACTCCAAAAGACTTTGTAATATTTCCATTGTCCTGACAGCAGCCAAGACATCTCTTACTTTCAAGGCAAAAAAAAAGTTGTTTTGATGGTATCCTAGTATACTGGCAATATTTTTTCCATTCAATTATGTTTTGAAAAAAAAACCTGATGGATTTAACCGATGATTGTATTTACTGGCTGATAAGAGGGACAGTATCTCTGATGCTTGATGTATTAAATGCTTCAAAAGATACTTGGATGGTATAAAAAGACCTTAGTCCACAACATTAAAAACATCAAGATCTCCTCCTTTCTATCCAGAATTTACCCAAACTTTTTATTGCAGTAAGTATGCACAATGTTTTAACTGTACCACAAGACAAGGCAAATAAAAGTCCATTTTGCCTCAGATTCAGATTTTATTTGTCACATACATGATCATACATGGTATAATATGACGTGACACAAGAATCCCAGAAGTGTCTCTTTGTAGGGTCTGGCTGTATAAAAATGTAGCAATAGCACTTAGAAGCTTATATACCACTCTGTAGTGCTTCACAGCACTCTCTGAGAGGTTTACAAATGTCAGCATATTTTCCCCAACAATCTGGGTCCTCATTTTACCGATCTCGGAAGGATGGAAGACTGAGTTAACCTTGAGCCAGTCAGGATCAAACTCTTAGCAGTGGGCAGAGTTTGCCTGCAATACTGCATTCTAACACCACTGCGCCACCACAATTCATGTAATTGTAATCATATAAGAACGAAGAATTTGTAGATAAAACCAAAAGCCTCATGCAGAAACTTGACCTGCCTAAGGTTGGACTAGCCCTACACTGCAAATATATTATTTGCTTGCTTGCTTCCTTTGTTAGATTTATGTGTTCCCCCTCTTATCTAGAGGTGTGTCTAAACAGCTTACAAACATAACTAGTGACCATGAAAAGGCTAAAACAATGAATAACAATAATAGTTTATCATTAAAAGATGGGTAGAGAACAGAATACAAAATACACAGAGAGAGGTGGGGATCTTAATCCTATAGCCCTCTCCAGAGTGATACCCCCCATTGGGGTCCCAAGCCAAATCGCAGAACAGGTTGTTAGATCCTTAAGGAAGGTCAAGATTTAGGACACACCTCAAGAGGAGTGGGATATGATGTTCTAAAGGGCAGGAACCATGGCAGAAAAGTCCCTTGTCCTGGACCCCACCAGCCAAAATTCCTTGACTGACAGGGTTTGCAGCATGCCCTTTGGGTCGGCACGGTGGTGTTGGTCAATCCCATTAGAATGAGACAGTTCCTCAGATAACTTGTACCAGTCTGTACTCTGCTAGTTTTTTACAGCTCTGTGCCTCAGTTGTATGGGGCTGTACAAAGATAATCCAGAACCATGGTTGTTCACATGAAACTATAGGAGTAGTTTCCTCAGATCAAGAAGTAGTAGTCACCTTTCATGGTGGGCGTATGAGGATGACTTGATTTTCTTTTGGCTTAAGTAATAAAGAGCCAATGAAGGGCAAAGTTGATGAAGAGTTGAAGAATCACCCAAAGTAGCCAGAAAGTTCAAAGAATACAAGAGAAGAGCAAGGATGGGGTCTACAGCTTATTATACAGTTTTACTATACAGTTCATTACTATACAGTTCATAGAAGCACCCATTGGATTCATTCCCATGTCCTAATAGCCATGGCAGAAACATGTCCCAGTAACCATTTTTAAATGACATGACCCCATGATGTTCACTAGGGGACACTTAGAATTGATTTTAGCTGTTCCTTCTTCTTCCAACACAGTCTTTGTTTTTGGCATGATCTAATATACTTAGCTGACAATGTCCTTACAATATGCTCAGGGTCTGGGGTGTGCACAACTCCTGATAACACCTCTTCAATCACTGTGTGATGTCCCAAATGTGCTTTTTCAGGAGGCAACTGGATCTTCCTGTTTTTTCTTTTGAAGATGTTTTGCTTCTCATCGAAGAAACTTCTTCAGCTCTGACAGGATCGTGGGGAATGGAAGGATTTAGATTCCTTGCAGACAGCTGGTCATTTGCATCCTTTTAGAGGGTTGTGGAAGCATTTGGAGATTTATGTCCTCAGGGTCACCTGAATAGCACTCCTGGTTCCTGTAGTCTGCATTTTTCCCCATTAGAAATCCATTCCTACTCCCACACCATTCAAAGGGTGTCCATCCCAAATTACATAGCTAAAAATCTGTGGAGATTCTCAGTCATGACCTGGTTGACTTGAAAATCTCTACAGACTCACCAGTTATTGCTTTCTATGGTCAATTTGAAATGGGAAACAGAGAGGGAGCAATAATTGCAGTGTTTCAGGGTTCCAAGTAACATCTCCTTCAGAATCAAAACTCCAAGACAGGTTTATTCCTCAAAGCATAATTTTATTTGAGACATCATAGTGGCACATCTGGGGAAAATCCATATTTTCCCCTTCCAAATTAAAGTTGTTGTTACTTCCCCACAAGGCATCACATGCAACTTCTTCCTCCAATCCCAACAGGGTTGAACTAACAGGCCACCCTCAAACACTCCCTCCACAGGTGTTGATGAAATGTCCTTGGTTCTCATGGGAAATAATGTTATTTTGATATCACCCCAAGCAACTATCTATACTCCCTTCCCACTCCCATTCCCACATCTTGTGTGGCAGTCCCAAAAGGAAATGAAAGAGAAAAGAGAGAAAATGAAAGTGAAGGGGGGGGGGGGAAATGTGCAGCAGAGTCTTTTGGGGTTGAGGCAGTGCATGTGAAGTTGGAGACAGGGAATTAGCTGATGGGCTGACATTCTCCAGGCTCAGCTATTGGCTTATCCAACTGAGCAGTCATTGGATGTAGCAGTGTCCATTGACTGGAACAAGGGGAATGTTGTGGCATTGAAATGCAAACCTTGTGTCTTTATCTGTGTTGCTATACCACATGCATCCCCCAAAGAGGCAGAGCTTGCAGTATGATGGCACAAAGCTGCTTTCATCATTCTGACAAAAGCAGTGCAATCCTGTGATTGCCACTTGGATGGAGGCACTCTGTGTGAGCTGCAGACTCCCCGCCATATGGATGAAACCAGTATAAAAGCATCAGTGATTCGCAAGGCAATAGAGATGAAAAGCAGATTGGATGCAAAGCACTTTGGGAACTCTTTGCCGATCAAATGTGCTGTGTAGAGCACACTTCCTTGTAGCAGCTCCACAGGGCCTCATCAGAAACAGGGCTGTCCTATTAATTGCTTCCAGATGTGGCACATATAAACAATCAGGTAAGATGTGGAAGAGAAACTTGCACTGCAGTAAAACAGAAGGTACCTTCAAGGAAGTGAATTAACCCAAGGAAATTATCACTTGTCTCTGTTGCTCTGCAAAGCGCTTAAGAGTGCACCAATAAAACTGCTCAGAAAGGGAACTCTTCTGGTTTTTCTAAGACAGTGGATCTAAAATGAGGGGACAACTGAGAAAAAGGCCCAGATATGAGTGTACAGAGTTAGTGCCCACCCCTCTCTTAGAAGAATGCAGTATTTTAGGACATATTTAAAAAGGCAGGATAAAATATTCCCCCTAAAAGAGAAATAAAAATCTTAAAGGGAACAGAAACCCTGTCTCCAGATCCCTGCCCCCAGCAGATATTTTGGTGCACATCAAGAAAGACAGCCTTTGGATTATTACCATTTAAACATGCATAAGGTGTGAAATGGCAACTCCATAAATAAAGGGGAGAATGATAGGCCAGGGCTTCTTTTTATTCCATTTTATTTCCTCTATGTTATTCTGTGACAAACAATTCAAAGTCTGAAAGCCACATTATCACCTCATTCACTTGCAGAGCAAAGTCAGTCCCAGGGAGTGCAGCTGTGGTGGAAAGTGGCCTGGATTACCAGAAGGGAGGGACTGCAGAGGGCAAAGAGACAGTGAAGCAAGGAAAGTTTGGTTGGGAGGAAGAGAGTCGAAAAGGTTCCTCCCTATTGATTCCCAGAATATTGTCATGTAAATAGTTACTTTGGTTTGGCAAAGTTTCTGTCTATGGGTGAGGAGCAATGAAAGTAACTGCTCAAAAGTAACACCCCATGCCTTGCTTGGTTCGGGAGCATCTTGAGAAACTAAAGTGACTATTTGCATCATTATAAATATAGCCTAGGACTTTCCAGGGAGATGCCTTCTTAAGTCTCTTTCTCCCAGCCAAACTTTCCATGCTTGGCTGCCTCTTTGCTCTCTAGAATGCAGCCCCTCCCCTCCTGGGAATCCAGACTACATTCCACCCCAGCAACAAAACAGGAAAATTCTCATGATGATCATTGCACAAGCTCCTCCTTTACTCATGACTCTATTGCAGGCAGGATTTGGCTAGTAATGTCACTGTCCATGCTCAGACCTTGTGGAAGTTAATCTGATAGACAGACAGACAGACAGACAGACAGACAGACAGACAGACAGACAGACAGACAATTCTTTATTGGCCAAATGTGATTGGACACACAAGGAATTTGTCTTTGGTGCACATGCTCTCAGTGTACATAAAAGGAAACAGTACATATGTCAGGAATCATAAGATAAGATGATTCCTTGTTAACACTGGTAAAAACCAATCCAGGCAGCCTGGTTTGTGTGATAATTGTCAATTCTTATTGGCATCTTATTGCAAGAAAAATTAAATAGTGTTTTTCAAGGTGAGGGCACTCCCTGCTTGGATCCCACTCCCCTGAGAATTACATAATTGCAATTGACTTCATTGGCTGGTATATGGAGGAACAGAGAAAAAACCAAAAGAGAATTCAGAGGGAAGTGCAGTGTTGTGCAAGGAATGAGCAAAGAGGAACACATATCCCGCTGTATTATCAACTGGGTAGCAGGCACTGGGCTGGTAGATTATACTTGATATGCACACTTGTATGCATTTCAAGCCATTCATAGAAGTCCTGCTGGCAAAAGTTTGAGAGATTCATACTTGCCTCTCATTCTCTGGGCACTTTCACAGTGTTGGAAGAAATATCCATCTGGTTCAGTTCCAAGTGGAGAGAAAGACACTGGAAACACAGAGGCTGATTGAAAAGATGGTTTAATGGAGCAGAACCATCAAGGACATGGTCCTGGTGCAGCTGACCACATAGAGTTGAGAGAGAGAGAGAGAGGAGAGGTATTTATATCCTGCCTTGGGCTTTGCCCTTGAACTTCCTGTACCTGTGCAAGAATATGTATTCTATTGGTTGTTGTAGGGATCATAGCTAACCTTGTGGGTTGTCTGAGTCAAGCTTGGTTGAAGCTTGCTGGGTGATAGCAATAGCAATAGCACTTATAGAATCACCATATTGCCCCAACAATCTGGGTCCACATTTTACCTACCTCAGAAGGATGGAAGGCTGAGTCAATCTTGAGCCTCGTGGGTTTTGAACCAGCAGACAGCAGAAGTACTGCTGTACTGCAGTACTGCACTCTAACCACTGCGCCACCGAGGCTCCTGATGCAATGAAGGGGCTTGTTGGACAATTCCTATTGTGGCTGAATGGCTCTGCCCTGCTTTTGTTCAGAGCCAGACTTTGCTACAGGCAGTAATGGATGACCAAATCTGTATTTCTAAAGCTGCCCCAGCTCAGTATCTGTTTGTGGTGGTGGTGGGGAGGGGCAGGGAGCTGAGGCTCAGACTTTCTCTGTCTCCAAGAGCATGTTTCTCAATTTCTCATCCAGGGAAATCTAATATTCTGTCCTTTTTAATATTTCCTAAAATATTTCACTCTTCTAGGAGAGGGGTGGCTTCCCTCAACAGATACCCCTGGGAAATTGAGAAGTCAGTGGCAAACTCCATCTTTCCAGGGTACAGAAAGCAGATGGATCTGCATCACGTTGAACACAATTTACAGCCATTAACAGGGAAGGACTGGAAATCTTCGTTCAGATTAGAAGCTGATTCGGCAGCTTTGGAGGCAACCTGATCCTGCAATTGGAAGGGAGCTTGGCTGTTCAAAGCACAGTGTGCTAATTTCCATTTAACATGCAGAACACTTCGGATAAACTCTGACCCACTTTCAGCCCATCCATTATTCATTGGGTGCCCTTTGAAACAAACCACTTTCAATATGATCTTCCACGTCTCTCCCTGGAAAGGCAGAGCAAAAAAAAAAAAAAAAAATGTCAGCGAAACCTCCAAGGCAACTCTGCAAGCAGGATTGTCGCCTGCTGCATCAGTAGCTCAACAAAAGGGCTTAGTCGGAAGAGAATGAGGCCGATACTGCTGCTGGTGGCAGATCAGGAAGTTGCAGTTGCAGGTAGTCCTCGACTGAACAGCCACAAATAAGCCCAAAATTTCAGTGATACACAAGACAGTTGTTAAGTGAGTTTTGTTCCATTTTACAACCTTTCCTGCCGCCCTTGTTAAAGGAACCACTGCAGATATTAAATTAGTAACACAGTGTTAAACTCTGCCAGGGTTCACCATCCCTGGGGGGTGGGAAGAGAGTGAGGATATGATGACGCCACGCCCAGAAGCTCCAGCAGCAATTCCATTGTGGCTGGCAGTGTGCTGGTTCCTGGAGGCCAGCCGACTATGGTGGCACGGCCCCTGGTGGCACTTCTGGTCCTGCTGCCCAGCTGATCAGGGAATTGCTGAAACGCCGCATGGTGTGTGGAGCATGCATGGTGCCAGTGAACTGCGGGAAGTATGCATGGTTGTTGGGGGATGGTTGGGAGCCCTGAGGGATGGTGCATGGGTGATGGGGAGCACAGGGCGTAGGATAAGCGGTTCCCGGATGCTGGCTACAGGAGGGCGTGGTTGGGGGTATGTACAGGGGAAGAAGCGGTTTGTTTAAAAAGTGCTGGAAGGCAGCAGCTCCCAGCTCTGACTTCACAACAGCTGAACTCACATTGTGCCTGGTCCTGCACCTGAATAAACTCTGTTTCACAACTATGGTTCCAGACTGTTTGTGCTGCTAGGATGAGTCAGGGATACGGTTAGGACATGTGAGACACAGTTGCTAAGTGAATCTGGCTTCCCCACTGACTTTGCTTGTCAGAAGGTTGCCAAAGGGGAATCACATGATCCCCTGGGACACTGCAACCATCATAAATACATGCCAGTTGCCAAGCGTCTGAATTTCAATCACCTGACCCTGGGGATGCTGCAATGTCATAAGTGTGTAAAAGGATCATAAGTCACTTTGCTCTGTGCAGTTGTAACTTCAAACAGTCACTAAACAAATGGTTGTAAATCAAGGACTACTTGCACTTCTGTCTTCACTGGTTTGGGCACATTGCATAGATGGTATGTTGTTGGTTCTGCTTCTGTCATCCTTCCTTTGGCAATCAGTTCAGATTTAGAGTATTTGCAAAGCAGCACAGTTTCTGCATTTTCAAAAACAAGCCAGGAGCAAGTCAAAGACATTGGTTAATCTAGCACAGTTAACAGAATAACAGAATTGGAAGCAGTGGTGGAATCCAACCAGTTTTGCTACCAGTTCAGTGCCGCATAGCTTCTAAAATGCATGTTTTTCCTTACCAGAGGTATCCCAGGTGATTAGGAAGGCTGCACAGGCATGCAAAACAGCTGCTCCACATGATTCAGATGAGTAAAAAAGAAAAAAGAAGGGGACATAGGACAGGAAAGGGCAGGGGTGGGGCCAAACTTCATCGCCACTACCAGCTCACTAGAACCGGTGCAACCAGGCTGAATAGCACCACTGGTTGGAAGGGATCTTGGAGGTCTTCTAATCCAACGGTCCCCAGTTCCCAGGCCATGCAAGCGATGGGCTGGTGTGCATGTGTGCACATACAGCTCAACTTGTGCAAGTCGAGCTGCATGCACATGCATGTGCACATGCACATTGGCGTGCCACTTGAACAAATGAAATTGTATGTGTGTGTTCTGGTTCAGGTCTTCATACACATGAAGGCATACCTGGTTGTATGCCACAACCCCCTGGCTGAGAGCCCAGAATGCTATCTTAATTAAAACCAAAGTTTGATAGCAACTTACAGATTGTCCGAAAGCCTTGCATAAACTGTTGCTTCCTGCAACATTCCCCTCCCGTCTCCCCACCTATAAGCTCACTGGGAGGGGCCAATCATTAACCCCTTATTTTCTTCTCTGCTTCTGAAGCTGCTCTCTCCTCCTCGCAGCCCTACATACACGCACATCAGGGACAGCCTCCCTTTGTTCTTCCTCACTGCTCCCTGACTCAGATGCCACCTGGTGGCCAACAGGCCTCTCTAGTTCCTGCTCTGACTCCGAACACCCCCCAGAGTCTTCCTCAGCCTCCAGGGCAGTCCCATATAGTGTTCATCGCTGTCAGATTCCACCAACAGCTCAGCTGGCCTCTTTTGGGCCACAACAGCATACACGTGCACCAGCCCAGTGCTTTCATGGCCCAGTTCCCCTCCACCAGCCAGGCTGCCAAGCCGCAATGGTTGGGGATCACTTGTTCTAATCTAACCCCCCTGCTCAGGCAGGAAAACCTATAGCATTTCAGGCAGATGGCTGTCCAATCTCTTTTTGTCCTGCCTTCAGATGCTTTGGAGAAATAGGTTGAGCCCCTCTTCTTTATGGCAGCTCTTTAGATATTGCAACACTACTTATCATGTCACCCCCTGGTCCTTCTTTTCATTAAAAAGAAATGAAACAAATTCTATCATTGAATCCTGCTCACGGAGAAGCTGTAATAGTGGATCAAAACAACAACCTGTTGGAAACGAGGATACAGTTTTGATCACAGAAGCTACCTGAGAAAAAACAACCTGTCCGAGAGAAGTTCACCAGAAATGCATTATAGGTAGTCTTTGCTTAACAGCCAATCAGTTATTTGAAGTTATAACGGATATTCACCACAAACAAACCATTTCTGAAGTTCTGACCGTCACAACAACCCTGCTGTTACATGATAACATTTGCAGCGCTTGGCAAGTGGCTCACATTTATGGCCATTTGTAATGTCCTGCAGTAAAGGACTACCTGTAGCAATTCTGAATGGTTGTTCTGCAGGTTCCTATCCTTGTCAGCATGCCACTTACCACAGTAACTGGACATTCTTGCAAAATGGTAACATCAGCCAAGGATGCTTAGGAACAAAAATACAATACTTTGTTGTTGTTTTTTCCAAAGGATTCACAGTGTGAGACAGGGATTCTTTCATTCCGAAAGGAGAAGAACAGAAGATCAGTCGGCCTGCTTTCCGATTCATACAAACATGCAACAGTTTCAGAATCTCAGGTTCTAAGAATGCTCAAAAAGCATAGGATTTCTTTTTGCAAAACAAGATTTTAAAATGTATTGGCTACTTGGTTTGAATCCTTTTATATACAAAATAAAAACCACCACCAATTTCTGTAAAAATAGGAGAATGACTCCCTACCTTTTCTTTTCTTTTTCCTTTAAAGGTAGTTCTGCAAAACTCTACAGGCAAATCAGGAGTAGAAGATAAATTGCATTCTGCAGGAATCTGCATGGATTGTTTTAATGATGTAAAGGATCAGATTAAAAAAATCAAATGAGCTAGGGGAAAAGATTCTGCTTTCAAAGTTTCTTGGCTTCCTCTTCCTCATCCCAATCTACCTCACAGGGTTCCTGGTGTGTGTGTGTGTGTGTGAGTGTGTGTGTGTGTGTGTGTATTGGCTTCCCATTTTTTTGAGGATGCTTTCTGACAGCTATCCTGCCAGGCAAATTTATTGCAAGTCTCTCTAATTCAGAAAATACAAGGTTGATCGCATAGACTTTTTTCAGCATAGTTGCTGAAATTAAATATGATAAACCTGGGGAAAAAATGTATCTGAGTAATGTTTGCAAATTCTCTTCAGAACTACGACACGGAATAAAACATTTTGCCCATCTGAATTATTAGCAGCTTTCTAGCAATTAATGTCTGGTGTTATACTGTTGCAATTAAAATTTAGAGATATGTGCACATATGGAGAGGTAAGCACTATCCGTGGTGGGGAGGGTGAGTGGGAAGACCACAACTAGGATGAAAGGAGCCAATGGGTAGGTGTTGGGAAGCCTGGCAGGAAGGAGGGATCAAATGTAGATCTAGTCCGGAGTCACTGTGCGACCGCAAAAAGGACAGGGCCAACTCTCCCTTAAAATATAAATGTTAAAAAGATCTGTGTTCAAAAACCAATGTCTAGGCCAGAGGTGGGCAATTATGGCTCCCTCATGACTCGCGGACTTCAACTCCCAGAATTCTTGAGCCAGCATGGAGGCAAGACAACCAGCATGGCTGGCTCAGGAATTCTGGGAGTTGAAGTCCACGAGTCATGAAGGAGCCATTATTGCCCACCCCTGGTCTAGGCCATCTAACCATTGACGCACAACTTCATTTATAAATTTTTAAAAAGTCAGATATTGCGCTAATATGTGAACGGTATTTGGGGTGTGAAACTAATTCGTCTCCTTGTGGTGAACCCTGGATTAACCGGCTTTCAAAATAGATGGCAATGAAAACAACAGAAGAGTTTTTCTAGCTAACTGAAACTTTTCCCCCCCACTGGTATTCAAGCCAGTGGATTAAAGGAAGAAGTTTCGCTGTTCTTCATTCAGTATTAATGATCAAGATGTCCTTTGTACACACTCTTTTCTCTTCCTCTTTTCCCCCACAACAACAATTCTGTGAAGTGGGCTGGGCTGAGAGACAGCAACTGGCCCAAAGTCAACCAGCTGGCTTTCATGGCTAAGACTATTCACCATCTCCTGGTGATTGATCCAAAGTCTGTCTGTCTTTCTGTCTGTCTGTCTATCATCTAGCTAGCGAGCTAGCTAGCTAGCTATCATCTCTGTAAACAGACAGTCTATCTTCCTTCTATCTATTATTAAATCTCTATATATCTCATCTCAGCTATCATTTATCATGTCTTTCTGTCTTTCTGTCTGTGTCTATCATTAATCTATATTTCTCATCTCAGCTATCATCT
>JAEANM010007681.1:0-17557 GCA_017656035.1 Myanophis thanlyinensis | reverse complement strand
TAATATTGTTATAGTAATGAGATATGGAATAGAACACAATAGATGAATATGTGATTAAGCTTATTTCTGTACGGAGATGTGATAATTCAGGATCTTGCTGCTCTCAAAAAAAGATATTGTTTGATGTTTGTTTGTGTAGTTGTTTGTTTGTTTGTTTGTTGAAAATTTAATAAAATTTTTACAAAAAAAAAATGATCAGCCCTTGATTAATGTAGTTTCTGTTTCTTGTATGTGTATCTTCAGTGCAAATTTGGCATCAGTATTAGAAATAGTTAATATTTAAAATGAAATCATTCTTGGACGTCTGCCCTGGGAATTAAAATTGCACAGTCACTGCTTGCAGAGACAAGCTATGGCTTATCGCAAAAAGAAATATAGACTTGTTATACAGTATACAATAATTTATTGCAAACAGAAAGACCAGTGAAGTGGCAAAGTTTTTTTTATAGTTTTTTTCCCTAACAGCTTATTGTAAAAAGCCAATAAGCTTCTTGTTTTGAAATGTGTTCATAGAAATCATTGTAGCCTCTACAGACTTAATGAAGTAGGTGGCAAAAAGAGAATGCCATTCAGACAACAATGCCTGATTGTCCATTTGCCACTGATATTCCACGTTATATTCTGTGATCTATCCCTGTCTGCGATCCCATTGCTTAGCTTTTCCGATTATAATTTCAAAGGCTTGCACTTCATTAATGAAATGTAACCTCCAGATTGTCCATGTGGAACCCCATGGGGCCTGGAACTAAGTTGTGTTGTTAAAGAGGGTTACACAGTGAGACCTGAAACTGGAACTTTTGCAAGATAAAATAAAACCTATCGCACTTGGTGAGTACAGGAACCAGGTGAGGAAGCAGCACTGGTGAGCAGCTGAGGGTGAAAACTCAGCTGGCTGGAATAGCCCCTAGGATATTATCTTGGAGTGAGAGAAACACGCTGTGCAGTAATTGAAGTGCAAAAAGCAATTGGTTGTAACAAGGAGATGCATGGTTCATTAACAACTTTGTCATCCTCTTTTGATTAGTTTCCAATCCAAAGTTGCATAGATAGATAATAATATTATAACCCAGGTGAGATTCTGCTTAGCGGAAGTTTTCTTTGAAATGCAGGAGATAATATATTTAATGGTTTTTGCCTAACTCAGACCTCATGAATATAAGAACTAGCCCATATTATGATACTTACGTTTAGTTTCTGGACAAAGAAGAACTTGATTTTTAGTATTCCATATTACTTAAATTTTTTACAAAATTTAGACAAATCTGCTTTGGCTAACCAGTTTAAGAAAACTATTTTAAGTAATCACATAAAGTACAATACATAACAATAAACAGAATGATTGATAACTGTGTGTATTAATTAAAAACTTAGATTTCCAAATCTAAAATGAGGTAAAGAACTCAGGCGCAAGAGATCCAGATGCAAAGTCCATGTTGGCTAGTGAGATTGGAGGCATATCAATTTAATAAAATAAAGTACATAATTCTGGAACTCTTGTAAGTGCTACTTAATTTCTGTCTGTGGAGATTCTCAGTCATCCAGGTCATGATTGTCCCAAAGGTGTTGCTTTTCATCTTCCCTCAAGTGGCAACTGGACTTTCTGTTTGTTTTTTTTAAGACGTTTTGCTTCTCATCTAAGAAGCTTCTTCAGCTCTGTAGCTTCTAGAGAAGCTTCTTGGATGAGAAGTGAAATGTCTTCAAAGAAAAACCAGAAAGTCCAGCTGCCTCTTGAGGAAAAAAAAGAAGCACCTTTGGGACTACTTAATATCATTGTAGCTGTTTTATTTCTGATTATTTTCTTATTTGGGAGGGGAAAATGTTGGGTACATACTTGAAGACATTAATATTCATGTTCATTAGCTCTGTTGGAGAAGAAAGCAAATGGTAGAGATAGAAGTTCAAATGTAGGCCAGTTTAACAATCGTTGTAAAAATAATCTGATTTAGGATACTATCAGAACAAATCAATAATTCTATACAAAGAGACCATCAAGTAGAACAGTTGTGATTATTTGTCTCAAGGAATAAAATGAAGGTGCCCTACTGGCAAAGGCAAAAAGCCAAGTCTATCACAACTGTAGCTGCATGTCCACACCCATTAAATATGAAAATCTACAGGAATATACAGAAAGCAAGAGAGAAAGAAAAAATAGAAATGCCACTTTATTAATTAGATGCACAGTAACTTCAGTCACACATTGTGCTTTTGTCTGCCTAACTGGCCCGAGCCATTTTTCTATTGTGGCAATGTCCTGGTGAATCTTTTCCTCACGTTTGCCGCTGACTACAACTAGATTTTTGGGAAAGAGGTCTAAGAGTGAATGCAGAAAATGAATCTTCAGTGATACCTTGCACTTCATGGCCTTGATGCTGTGAGAAGTTTGTCAAACAGCTGAATGTAGTTTGATGCTCTGTAATTGTTGAGAAAATTCTCAACTACATCCATGAATACTTTCCAGCTGATTTTCTCTGGTCCCACTAATAGATCTTTGAACCGCTTGTCATTGATACATATCTGATCTGTGAACTAACAAAATGCCTTCCTTAATCTTGGCATCAGTTATTCTTGGAAACATTTGTCTCAATAAAACCCTTCACCTTTCTTGTTCACCGCTTTTACAGAATTTTTCATCAATCCAAGTTTTATTTGGAATGGAGGAAAAAACATCTTTGTCAGGTCAACAAGTGAGTTGTGTGCCGTGTTTTTCCATCCTGGAACCAGATTCTTTCAGCGTAGCCATTGCTTTTTTATGTAATACAACTGTTTTGCATGGCTGTCCCATTCATATACTCTATGTAACTAATAACAGTGTTTGGTATATCTGAGCTGCATTCTTGGCAGCAGAGCCACTAAATCTCCACATTCTAGTTATACTTGGTGTAATATATATGATTCAATAAGAATTTCGGATATTTTCAGATGCTTCTTTCATATGTGCAGCAGAGTCAACATATACTGAAGGGTGTACATTGCTATTATGTAAAAACAGAAGATTTCTATAAAATGGTATGTGATAGGTTAACTTAAGGTTATTTTCATGATTAGCAGCCAAAAATCTATAAGATGCGCTCAAAAGTATTCTGGGAGCAAAATCTTTTGTTTTTCAGTGAAATCCATGTAGAGCAGGAGTGTCAAACTCAATTTCATTGAGGATCTCATCAAAGTTGTGTTTGACCTTCGGGTACCAGCGTGGGCATGGCCAGCTCGATGTCACTCGTGTCAGGGGCGCCTGTGATGGTCCAAGCACGGGCTCCCAAAGTCTGTTTTAGCTGCAATGTCCTCTTGCAACCCTCTGCCAGCAAAAACAGAGCTGGGGAGAGTTGCCCACAGCCCTTGCGAGCTCCATTTTCAGCTGCAATGACCTCCTGCAACCTTTCTGCCAGCGAAAATGGAGCTTGGGAGGGCCACACGCAGCCCTCCCGAGCTCTGTTTTCTCTGGCAGAGGCACTGCGGGACGGTCCTTCGCAGTTTCCAGGGTGGCCCCGTGAGCAAAATGTAAACACCTCATTGGCCAGATCCAGCCCCCAGGCCTTCAGTTTGACATCTCTGACAGAGCATTTTATCATGCTATTATATGGAGCAAACTAATCATCAGATTATTTTTATCTGGGTTTTATGAAGATACAATGAATGATCTGTTTTAGAGTATTACAAAATCATTATTAATGCACATCCTAATGAATACTGTACATAATCCAGATCTGAGGGGTGAGTAGATGAATGAGGAATATTATTTATACTGAATGAGACCACTGATTCATCCATCCAGGATCTACATTCAGTGACTGGAGGGATGGTCTACTCTTTCACACAGAGGATTTCCCCAATTTTAGTTACAGAGGATGGGTTGAAACTTTGCCCTATAAGTAAAATATATTCTCTTTAATTGAGTTACAGTGCTTCACTTAAAAATAAGGGTGGGCAATCTCATGAATAACAAGCATAGCTGAAAGATAATGACACTTTCATATTTATAGTGCCTGGAATGAAATGTTGTTTGACTGACAATGATGCAACTGCTACAATTGATTCTGATTTCTTGGAAAATAAGGTTTCAGTATTCACTGTTTGTTCTTCTTCGTAACTTTAGTTTTCCTTGAATTCCAGTTTCAGAATGCCTCTTTTTAGAAAATGATAAGAAATGATATAATCAGATACAAAACATTTATATTTTTACATCTTAAGACTTTAAAACATGTTTGAGGCAGCAAAGGGTGTGAACTAATTGCCAGGAGAAAAGGCCCACCAGGAAAGGATTCCATCCTATTGTAGGGAATCTTCTCTGCCAGTCAACCCTCAGGTTTAGAGAAAATTTCAACATAGGATATTGCCAGTACCGCATTTAAGTTGTGGTCCTTGTTGCTCTTAAACTAGGTTTCTGGCATATAAATGGAATAAAGGCCCACCAAGGAGAGAGACTCAGAAATTTAACAAAGCCCTCTGAAACATGTAAACTACTGTAGTTGTTCTTATTAATAAAGAATTACTTTGAGCTAAAAATGGATGGAAACAGATGAATGCTTGTTTTCCTTGTCTGTAAACAACATCCTCTGTAGGTTAACCAATATCTATCTGACATCTCTCATGTTATTTGTCTATTCCAAATATGAGAAAGATACTAATACTAGCAGCATATTAATATTTGATCTTTATTTGAGAGTTATACTTGGTTTACAAGTTGGTGATAAACATTTGGAGTTTCATCTCCCCACCCCATTTTACATGCAAGAGCAAGGGACTACTGGGAAAAAAAATCTTCACAGCTTGGTTTTAGCGATGACAGGTAGTCCTTGATTTACAACTATAATTCAGCCCAAAATTTCTATTTCTAAGCAAGACAGTTGTTAATTGAGTTTTGCTCCATTTTACAGCCTTCCTTTTCCACAGTTGTTAGGTGAATCATTGCAGTTGTTAAGTTAGTAACACAGCTGTTGAGTGAATCTGGCTTCCCCATTGACTTTGCTTCTCAGAAGGTTGCAAAAAGTGATCACATGACCCGGTGACCGTCATAAATACAAGCCAGTTGCCAAGACTGAATTTTGATCACATGACCATGGGGATGCTTGTAAGTGTGAAAAATAAGCCACAAGTCATTATTTTCAGTGCCATTGTAACTTTGAATGGTCACTAAATGAAATGTTGAGAGTTGAGAACCTGTATACACAAATAGCTTTATTAGTAATACAGCTATGCAAAGGAGTAATAATATGTAATCCATGTTATTCATAATAAAGCAGCTTTCTTTCAATTATTAAAGCATCTGCATCTTTTGTTAAACTTGCATGGCTGTTTTAAAGAGATTTTCTCCCTGACTATTGTGGAGAGGGGTGCATGCATGCAAATCAAAGATCCATTGGGATGTGGCCAATTTATTGCTTTGGGGAAAGTTTAGGCTATTGTTCCCTTTTTTTTTTTCCCCCACTTCTGCTGTTAAAATCTGATATCATAAAACTTTTGGCCACTTTTGCCCAGATATAATTCATTGGTTCAATATCTTTGTTGAGTTTACAGTGTGAATACATAAATTCACAGAGGTCGTCATCCATCAATCAATACCCTTAATCCTAATCTAACCTATTTGGTGGGAGAAAAGTGCAAGGCAGTTGAAATAAGTGGATGTAATCTATTTTTGTCTACAAAATTCGCTGGCAAGTACAAAAATTTTGGCAGGCAAAAAAAAACCCCAAAAGGCAAGGTTTATGTTAACTTACTTTGCACAACCAAGTTTGTGACGTAGAGTATAGGTGTCAAACTCAAGGCCTGCGGGCGAAATATGGCCCGCAGGATGCTTAGATCTGGCCTGTGAGCCTGGCCTGGAAACAGTGAAGGATCAGCCCGTGGTGCCTCTGTCAGTGAAAACATAGCTCAGGGAGGCTGTGCCCCCCCAGCTCCCTTTTTGCTGGCAGAGGGCTGTATGAAGTTGTCACAATAAAAAACAGAGCCTGGGCATGCCACGCACGGTTCTCCCCAGCTCCATTTTCACTGGCACGGGTTGCAGGAGGCCGTCGTGGCCAAAAACAGACCCTCGATGAATGACATCAATCTGGCCATGCCCACCCTGGCCACAGCCCCCCGAACACAATCCTGATGCAGTCCCAAAACTGATGAAATCGAGTTTGACACTTCTGACTTAGGATATTAAAACTGTGTTTTCTCAGATACATAACACATTTAATATTACAGCTTGAAGATTATATCTTGAAGAAATAGCCAAAAGGTTAAGAAGGGAGAAAGTAAATTGCTTTCACAGATGTATAAAATTACAACAATTTGGTTTATAATTTCATTTTTAAACATGTTCACTAAAGAATAAAAGTAACTAAATATGCTATTGAATAAGTCTTTAACATCATGTCACAAAAATGCTGTATGTTGTAGCAGCCAATTCTACATTCACTTTCAAGGGTGTGCTCTACATTAATTTATTTCCTATATTTATTACAGCATTAATTTAATAAAGGGCTTTACTGTAAATTTAAAAGCTGTTTAAACTTATTATAAATTCAACTTAACAAATGCAACTCATTTTAAAAATACTGAACTAAATTAAAACCACCCAGACTATAAAATAATGACTAAGTAGCATATTCCAGCTATTTAGCATATTGTAGTTATAGATAAATTCTGTTAAGGACATAAATGTTTTTAAATGTAATTTGTTATTGGATTGTAGCAGAATGTATATTTGCTCATACTTTGCTTCATTTTGAGTTATAATCTGGATGCTAAAATCAGTAGGAATGGTGATAATATATGCATACTGTATGTGATCTGTTATCAAGCATGAGATAGCTAGTAGTCTGGCATCTATATCTTAGCAGAATTTTTTTTATTCCAGATTCATACCATAGCAGACCATGTTAAAATCTACTTCAATATTTGCTTTTTCAATAATTTTGTGGGATTTCTCTCCATGTACTTCCTAATGCATGAGGGAAATTTATGGGGCAGAGGAATCTATTATTTAACGAACAATGAAGTTTTAATTAAATACTATATAACCTTTATGTTCTTGTTCGCTTAAAAAATGGCTGTTATCTTTTAACATCCTTCTTCCCTTGATGTGTCAGTGTTACTGTACAAAGCAAAGTTGAAAAATTCATCAGTGAAAGCTTCTCTGTATTGACAGAGTAAAAGTGAATCAATTAGCCAAGCCTGCAAGTAGATACTCATGTCAAATTTATACATGTGTTTAATTAACCCATAGAAAACTCCTAGAGTCAAAATTAAATTGTCTTTGTGAAGAACAGCTTAAAACAAATTCATGCCAGCAATGACAGAGGAATTGCTGTTTATTCAATTTTCTGTTTCTTATTAAGCCGAAATACTGCGAGAACTATAACTTCCCAGCCGAAAGATAGAGCGAAGCAAATAATTTCCATTCATTTTCGTCATCAGCTTAAAAATGGCAAAGCCAATTTAACTGTTGTTGTTTGTTTCTTTTTCTTTTCCTCCCCTTTCCTCACACTTTTTAATTTAAGGAACAAGTTCCAGTTTACCATCCGACTCCTAGCCAGACCCGCCTAGCTACCCAGCTTACGGAGGAAGAACAGATTAGAATAGCACAACGGATAGGCCTTATACAGCACCTGCCAAAAGGAGTCTATGACCCTGGAAGAGATGGTTCGGAGAAAAAGATCAGAGAGTAAGTTGAAGAAATACCATTTCTGATAGTAATGTCACCTAAAAGATAGCTTTCGTGGACTTTTCAAAAGTCTTGTTCCTTGTTTGCAGTTTTCTTCACCTCCTTGGGCAGTATATGCCATTTTTCTCTTGCTTTTTTTTTTAATGGTAAGCAGATGTTTTCTGGTATTTTTCCTAACAATAAATGTCTTCCTTGTGCATTGCCCTGACTTTTTTTTAAATAACATTTTACAGTAGGTCCAGATGATCTTACTTTTCTTCTTGAATTCTTTCCATGTTTTCTCACCACTTCTGGATTTTATTTTT
Organism: Myanophis thanlyinensis; assembly: GCA_017656035.1. NCBI lineage: Eukaryota > Metazoa > Chordata > Lepidosauria > Squamata > Homalopsidae > Myanophis > Myanophis thanlyinensis. The sequence continues at coordinate 9,607 of JAEANM010007681.1, read as the reverse complement.
CCTTACCACAGAAAAACTGTTTTTTTTTAAAGGGTGGAAATAGCTGTACATTTTTTTTGCATAGTGAAATGTAAAATTTAAAACAGCCCAACCATTCTTATCTTTTCACCTAAAATCTTCTTATCATTCTGTATCTCAGCAACCTGTTTTATATTCATGCATTTATGCATAAATGTTTTATATTTATGCAGAAACCCAGAGACCATAACTTCTAGTCCATCTTTTGACTTGAAAGCCGGCTGGGTGACGTTTTTCCCAGCCTCTACTTGACAAATAATGAATGTAGTATTCAATTTATTTCCAAAGACAGTTCCCATTCATGCTGATATGAACTGTGCGATAACAAATAGCTTTCTGGTGCAATTTTATTTACAAGTATAACACTCAGTTGTGCTACTAATAATTGGATTAAATACTTTCCATATTATCATTCAAAGCAGATATGCCACATAATTATATATTCTACAAAAATAATAATGAACTGGTATACAGGAATGTAACATTACTCATAGAAATTGTATTCCAGAGATTGTCACTGAAACAGGATGGAACATTGTTGCATTTTACAGTAATAATTTGTTTGAAAACACATTTCTAGCTGTCTAAGCAATTTACAAATTCAAAGAACCTGGATATTATGTTACTGATTTCATTCAATGCAAAATCTTTCTCTACAGCTTATGATTTGAAGATATTAAAATAGAAAATACTAGAAATGTCCAAAAATTAAAATAAATTTTATAGATCATAATGTGTCAACAGGAGCAAAAACCTACAATAAAATACTATAATCTATTTTTAAATATATATCTGCATACAGATAAACTATTCTCAATTCTCAATAATTTTAAACTATTCTCAATTCCCCTAAATACCTATTTTGAGGGGTTTTAGGACATTATTTATTTATCCCTGTATTTATTCAGTTGATATGTCTATCCATATAAAATAACTGATTCTGGACAGCTAACAATTTTAAAAATCAGTCAAAAACGCAACAAAAATATAAAATAAATAGTCAATAGAAAAGATTTTTAACAGAGCCATCAGAACAGATGCAATACAGATACTTCAACAACATTAATTCACAAACTCCAGCAGATACTTAAGTCTCCAAACCCAAGAACATAGCCATTTCTTCATACCTTGCAAAAGCCCTTTGGGGCCATGTCCAATTTGAACTCTGGGGAGGGGATATCCAATATAACTGGCATAATAATAGAAAAGGCTTTCTTCTGAATCCCACCAAGTGACACTCTTTAATGGATGGGACTCATGAATACTTCTTGTGCCACAATAGATGGCATGGGTAGATGTGATTGGGGAGAGGTTGTTCCTCAAATAACCTGGCATGGAGAGCTTTATTGGTGAGCACCTGCCCCTTGAATCCGAAATGATATTGCCAGCCAGTGCAGTTCCCAGAGCAGAGTTGTGACATCCATAGATTAAAAAGTGCTTATAACTGCCAATATTTTGTAGTAACACAGATTCTGGGCAAGACCAAGTAGAGCATATTGTAATAGTCCAACTGGGAAGTGACTTCCCTGTCCACTTACGGAAAAGTTTTCCAGGTCACAGTAACTTATGTTTTGTAAACAGAAATAGCATACTGGTTCTATGTGGGATAGTGGTAATCCAGAACAAGAGATGGAGAATCTCCAGAACCAGGGGTATTAAAACCCAAACCACTCAGATATGCTAGGATTGGGTTGAAGCCTGTTATATTCCATCCAAGTCCCCACAGGCCCCAATCCTCAAGATAGAACTTCCAGGACATCACCTGGACAGCTCACGGTGAAGGTACGTTACCCCATGCTATTGGATGGCTTTACCTGTGGCATCATGTAAATGTTAAACCAGTCAAGAGAATGTCAAGCCCAGGGATATCCTACAATGCAAAGTTATCTAAAATGGCATTGGTGGCTCTGTTGAAAGAAGGGATTGGCACAAATAGTTGCCCTGTTCCCTTCTCTGGAAAAGAATTCTACCAATTTCATTGATGTAGCATGTTCGTTTGTGAGAAATTAATTATAGATTTAAGCTATCAAAAACAAATTCAGTGTTTTAGAATGATCAAATGTAAACTTCCTAGAAATATTTTTGGAGGATCTGAAATGAACAATGCTAGAAAACCTTTAAATGTTACTGAGTTGAAGCCACTTACCAGTTATAGGAAACAACTCATTATGGTTATTGTGGCTATACTGGGGCAGTCAGTTTTTTAACTCCAAGGGGGTATAACCTCATTGGAACACCATATATTGAGTGATTTTGTTTATGAATTAAACAACCAGAAAGTACTGAATGAACAAATCAGTGAGTTTCTTTATGTATATGTGGAATCCACATCATGATGATGTTACGAAAAAAAACCTGAATGCCAAAAATGTGATAAATATTTTTCACAAAATTTCCAAGGCAATTTCAGATTTCATAAATAGCTTATTTATTTCCCCCATTTTAAACATCTAAAAATTGGCAGTATTTAACCTAGAAATGAAGTAACGTGCATTAGCAAAACTAAGATTAATGTTAAGTGCTTTATTGAATTAAAAACTCACTAATTATAAAATGCAGTGCATTTATGAGTGGCTTGAGAAGGATGCACTCCTCCCTAAATTTAAATTCTCAAAAAGATATGGGGTAAGCAGCGACTATCTTAAATAATTAAACTATTCTAAATTAAACTGAAATTGCAGATCCCAATAACATGAAATAAAGGCAGTCTTCCTTCAGTGATGTTATTATCTGTATTAATTAATACGGATTCTTCAGCAGGATTATAAGTATACTTATTCAACCCTGTGTGCTTAGAACAGCTTATTTTGAAAGAAATGTGCAACCTTAACAGATTTCATATGGATTTCCAGAGATTATAATGTAATAATAACTTCTAGAAGTTTAACATCAAAGATTTAACAAGTAACAACTTTAATGCATATTAGAAAGCAACTTTACAAATTTCAGCCTATTTCTATGCAGTTTGAATTTTTTTCCATCTTATTTCCCTTTTTCCCCCCCCAGGTGTGTCATCTGTATGATGGACTTTGTTTACGGAGATCCTATCAGATTCCTGCCCTGCATGCATATTTACCATATGGACTGTATAGATGACTGGTTGATGAGATCTTTCACATGTCCTTCCTGTATGGAGCCCGTTGATGCCGCATTATTGTCCTCTTATGAGACTAACTGAGCCAGAGTTTCTCTTCTGACCTGTCAAGAAAACATCATTTTTAATGGATTATACCTATCATTCTACCCAAAGAACCAGAGATTAGTAAACAGAATCATGCACACAAAAAGTTCATTTCCTTAAAAATGATACGACAATAATTTCCGACTAGCTGCAAAGTAATTGATAAAGAGAGGGAAGAAGAGACATCTTTTAGGGAAGATAGACACATAGGACGCATATTTTTAATGTAAAGCGTTGGTCCAGTACTTAAAAGTAGTTACTCTTCATGAAAGCCTGCTACCACCCCCACCCAGAGGAATTGGGTGGAGAGTAATAGTAGATGCTGAATATTAAATTGTGGGGACTGAAGTTAACAAGCAACTCTGCTCAAGCACCACTGACTCACACAAGAGTACTGCTGCCATGGGAAAATGTACTTGGAGAGCAGAAGCAGTGTGAGATATACATGTGTACTTGCAGGACGAGAAAGAGATACCAAAACATCCTTTCTCCTAAATCAGTGTTTCCCAAAAACACTGTACTAAATAAAAGGGCATGTCTGCTCAGATTGCTCACAGGTTTCTGGTATTTGGGTCAATGTTCTAATTACAGGAAAAAAAATCCTACATTTTTATAACACTGGCACAAAAATAGGTTTAAGCTTGTTTGCACAATTCTGTTTTTATCCATTGGAAATGGAATCCATTTTGCCTTAGGTCTTTTTAAAATAGCATATTCTTAAGTTTGGGCTGGCTCTATGCTTGAAAATCAGTTTATTTATAACCTGTTGTACAAGTACTATATGTTGTTTGCAGTTAGGATTATGTGGACTTCAAAAAGATGTCCTGGCTTATAAGCAAATGTGAGATGCACTATTTCTTTTGTGTATGTAGCATTCTAATGTTGAGGTGTTAAAAGAAAAATCAGAAAACAGACCAGTGTTTTAGCTCTCTAGGTTTTTCTTTCCCGGTTGCATTTTTTTATTGCCTAAAGTTTGCTGGATACAGACTCAGATTCAGATTCAAGATCAACGTCGTTACTGGCAGGTAAAAACAAAGAATGGTGAACATGTAAGAATGATAAAAGATCACCCATATCACATAATTTGTTTAAATACCCTTCTTACAGTAAGTATTACATGGAACCATATGCAAAGAATACTGCATCTCTCATTCTTGTAGTTCTTAGATTTGAAAAACCAGACTGTCTCAGTCTATGTAATCAATGTATCTTGTATTTTGTTGGCTGGCAAAGCAGTCTTGTCAAGCAGATGTTAAATAATCTATATGTTTTGTACAAAAATGCAAAAATTGTATCTGGCACAGAGTTACATAGGACTGATCAAGTGGGTGAACTGCAACGAGGAAGGGCTGTTTCAAGTATTTGTAGGTCTGAAATCAGCAAAAGGTGTGCTTGCAGAGAAAGTCATGCCAAGAAAGTGTAGTTATAAAAACAGCTGTCAATTTAGCATGTGGGGCTTTGTCCTATTATGTGTTCTTTAATGTAATTTTATACATTTGACTTAAAGACAATTTTAATTTAGCATGAGATACAGGCTCCAGTTAATAGCACTGTATTATGAGGACTGGCCTTGTTTTAACACATGATTTTAAAAACTGTATTTAAACAGCTACACTGAAGACTGTAAGCTTAAGAGTATAGAAGTAATTAGATGTCAAATAATTTCTACAAGGTTAGTAGTATGAAAACATCTGAAATATGGCTTATTTCTTATTCTGCAGAACCTTTCATTCAGATGCCTCAGTCCGTATCCAAAGTGCACACTTGTTTATTCATACAGCTCCTATGCAAGCAGATTTTCCCTCCAAATTATAGTGAGCAAGGCATACTGAGCATGATCCGAGTTAGCCTTACAAATGGGGGGAAAAAACAGGCTGGGTAAGAGCCTCAGCACCCTTGTACCTGTCCAAGTAGCTCAATTGCAATTCTGTATCAGATACAGATTCCTACACTATGACTGGTGCATTGGAAAAAGCAGTTTGAAGCACGTACCATGTTAGATTAATTTACATTTAATGGGAAACTTTAGTGCAGCCCCCTTCAACTGTTCTTAATTCCTAGAAGAGAGATAAAAGGAAGTTGTGCAATATTTTCAGAGTAAATCATACTACCTTGTCATTCCATATTTTTTCCATAAATGTTAATGTCTATCTTGTTAAGTATTAACAAGATTAAGAATTTGTTTCTTTTACCTTGGATGTTAAATTGGCAAATGAACCATTTTTAAATATCTTTTTCATGTTCATTGTTTTTTTTCTGTGACTCTTTTTTAAAATGCTAGGAAATTAGTGTGGATTTGCTGGAAATTTATGTCTATATTTTAATTTCTACAACTGGGGCCGGGGGGGGGGTAGGCAGAACACAGCCAACATATTCTCCCCTCAGACTTTGGTGTAGCCTGCAGTGGGTGCTGGTGACCTCTTCTTCCTTGCCTCCCACTTTCTGATTTATTGCTGTTGCTGTCACTGCCAACTTTCCAATAGACCATATTTTTGTAGAATCAGCAACCCTACAGTCCAGTATCTTGACTTGTGCCCTTGTGGGAGAAGTCTCTATGGTGGTTAGGCCACTTTTTATTGAAAGAGCCAGTTACCATAGAGCTTTCTTAGTGCAAAAGTTAAATGGCATGTTCAGAAACGTTCTTTAAGACTCAAATCAGAGTTGTGGATGCAAACATTTATACAATGCCTAACCCTTTTCTGGTCAGTTGCTCAGCAAGCTACTATGCTGCAGTTAGGCATGTGAGGAAGCCTCATATAATTCCATCACATATGTTAAGTAGCCCAAATAATTTTCTCCGTAATTGTCAAACCTTTTGTGTTGACTGTTTAATTACCTCTTTGTGATAACCTTTTGTGTAGGAGCAGACATCTAGTGGACAAACTGCCACTTAATGTCTTCCCAGTGTACACTGAGAATAGCCCTCACAAAGAAAATTAACTGTGACAGTTCCAGGACTGGCAAAAATCCTGCCCTTTGATCTTGGCAAAATTTTAATCAAATCAGAATCAAAATTTTATGTCGCTTCATGGTCTCTTCCAGCACAGACTTTATTCCTGGTTGAGCACTATTAGACCAAGAGCCACAGAACTTTCATCATCATAAATTCTTTCTGTGGCTCGAGACAGAAAGGACACACTACTCCAAGCTTCCTTGAGAACATAAAATTTATTCCCAAAACTATTTTTAAATATGATTATGAAATAAGCAAAGATGATTAGCATATGTGTATGTGCTTGCACACCCCAGAATCAGCACAAGGGGCTTGGTTACTGAAGGAAGAAAAATTCAGCCCTTTTAATTTATCTTTCCAAGTACATGGAAAGATAAATTACCTGGGACCCGTCATCAAAGCATATTTGTGCTCTGCTTACAAAGAAGCAATACTTACATGTAGAAGCAGATTCTGTGCCTTAAAATCACTTTGTACTTTTCTGTATAAATTAACACTGAGAAACAATTTAGTCAATTGGCATGACATTTCTCAGTAATATTTAGAAGGAAAAACCAAGCACAATACCAGAGGTACTTAAAACTATGTAAAATCTATTGGAAAATATAACTAGAAAGAAGTCATTTACCTAATAATGTATTTCAACTGGGACAATAATTGTTATTTTTCTGCAAATTATTTGCTTCCTAATCCTCTGGAAGAGTTAGGTGTTATGTATGAAGACCAAAAGAAATTATCATTACATAGACACTATATTGGATTTTGCCTAACTGCCTGAATGTTGCTTGATATAATTTTCTGACTGAGTAGTATGCCATAACTTTGTGATAATTTTAAAAAAAAAAAGCATTACTAAATCCATTACTAAATCAAAAGTAAATCTCAAATGTTAAAGCACAAACTTCCATAGGTGAATCTCCAAAGATATTTCCTAAATTATGCTGGAAATGTCTATAATGCTGGTTATTTGCATAAATCCCATCTCTATCCATTTCAATACCTTCCTGCCAAGGTGGTCCCTGTTTTTCTACTTGCATTTTTACATGCTTTCGAACTGCTAAGTTGGCAGAAGCTGGGGCAAGTAACAGAAGCTCACTCCGTTACATGGTGTTAGGGATTCGAACTGCTGAATTGCCGACCTTTCTGATCAACAAGCTCAACGTCTTATCCACTGAGCCACTCACTGCTCAGTGGATAACAGCGCTCCGTGCGCCTACGGCGTTCAGTCATGCCAGCCACATGACCACGGAATTGTCATCAAATAGCACTGACTCTTTGGCTTAGAAATGGAGATGAGCACCACCTTCTAATGTCAGGAACGACTAGCACGTATGTGTGAAGGGAACCTGAACCTTTACCTTCGCAGTACCCATTTCAATAGAATCTACCAAAGGTCATCTTACACTGTGAGTCTAATTTATCAAAAATTATTATTTGTTGACATTCCAATACAAGCAACAGAACTATGATTATAGCCTAAGCATGCATACTGGGAAATAAATATACCCAGGATCAAGTACCAATTCTCACAGATTAAAAAAAATAAATATATGCAAGGCTGTGAACTTTACTGCAGGATGGCTATTTAAAAAAAGGGTATTTTGGAAGGACAATCAATTATTAAAGAAAATGACATGCTACAATTTCAAGAACCACAAAAATATTTAATATTGCAGCCAAAGTACAAGAAACGGCTTTGTGTTTCTATGCACATACTGTATTTCACATCTGGTATAAACAGTTACTATATGTGTATTGCATTTGCTCTAGTAAAGTTGGCAATTTCTTACTCAAAGTTACAAAGTTCTTTAAAACTGGAAAATATTAAACAAATTCTACTTGCAAAACCAAGCAAGTATTGTGGGAAAAGATTCTCTGGTCTAAATCCAAAAAGAAAAATTACGTTTTAACTGACAAAAGGTCTAACCCAGTATCCTGTCAAAGAATATTTAATTAATTGCACATTGAAATAATAAATCACATATTATTGTTTCGGGTTTCTACAAACGTTGAAAGTTGGTACTGACATTTGTTTCATTCAGAGAATAAGTACAGAACACAAAGGCTGATTAGTCTAGACTAGGAATTTCCACTCAGAGTAATTGAGCCTATCAGGGATGAATTAAAAAATTCCCTTTTAGTAAGAAAATTTACAGACATTCTGTTATTATACAGGTAGACCTCGACTTGGAACCATAGTTGGAACCAGAATTTCTGTTGCTAAGCAAGGCAATTGTTAAGTGAGCCATGCCCAATTTTACAGTCTCTTTTTGCCACACTTGTTAGCAAATCACTGCAGTTAAGGTCATTTAAGTAAATCCAGCTTCCCCTATTGACTTTGCATGTCAGAAACCATCTGGTAAAGTTGCAAATGATACTCATGTGGCTCCAGGAAGCTGTGACCATCAAAATTACAAGCCGGTTGCCAAGTACCTGACCATGAAGATGCTATGGCAATTGTATATATGAGACTTAGCTATAAATCATATTTTTCAGTACCTTTGTATCTTTGGCTAGTCACTAAATGAATGGTTGTAAGTTGAAGATTACCTGTATCATACAGTTTTAAAAATTAATTAAAATTTCAGTAACTTGCTCTGTCTCTCACCTCTGATATCTCACTGACTGAGAGTCAGCAGCCAAATCTATACATTTCAGTTTAAAATGCTACCATATCTTGCATAAAATATTTTGTGAAATAATTTTCCTAAGTTGAATTAATGTCAAGCCCCAGGAGAAATCAGGAGATTCAGGCAGTTCAAATAAGTGTAAACATTTATTGCAAGCTTAAGCTCTCTAGAAGAATCAGACCAACTAACTGTCAAGGGATATGAGCGGGAAATAACAGAGGCATTCAAGGTGGGCTGGACTTGGACCTCTTGTGGGTGTGCAGGGACTCATGACATGATACGTTTGATCCCTCCTCAGGCTCAATGTAGTTATCTCCTACATCGTTTATTCCTTAGTATGGAGTAATAGCATATTAAAAGTATATTAATCTAATTCTTTTCAAATACTTGTTCCAGAAAGTGATTCAAGATTGTTTGCTATAGTTCTTCAATTAATCTAATATTAATATTTAACCTAAAATTCTTGGTAACTGATCAAGCTGGCCAAACAACAATATCACACAGGTTGATTTTTTTGCCCCATTGAGACAACTTACAGGGGTGTCATACTCACATCGTCACATCATCACATGACGTATTGTGACTTTTTCTCCCTTGCTAAACTGGGGATGGGCCTGGCTAGTGTGTGACGCATCTGGGCTGGGAGTTTGACACCCTACTATTAAGGCATGGCTGATTGGGGAATTCTGGGAGTTGAAGTCCACAAGTGTTAAAGTTGCTAAGTTTATTCGCATTTATTATTATTATTATTTATTAAATTTATATACCGCCCCCTCTCCCTAAGGACTTGGGGCGGTTCACAGCAGATAAAATACAAATATAAAA
>JAEANM010007680.1:0-17557 GCA_017656035.1 Myanophis thanlyinensis | reverse complement strand
TGTGTTGCTGCAATCAAATTGGTGCTGCTTGGTGTTGGTGTGGGTAAGAGAGTAAGGATTTGACATCATGGCATTTCACTGCCAACTGATGTTTGTAGAGCCTGGTTTTTAATTGATGTGATGTTTCTTCCATGTAGAATTGGTTGCAATTAAATTAAATTAATAATGTATTAGTTGATTTTGTAGGTTACATTGGTTCTTTCATCCTTCTGTATTTTGTCTTTGGTTCTGGATAATTTCTGATGGAGTGTGACTGTGGGTTTGTGGGCTACTGCTATTCATAGAGAGAATTCTGGCTGACATTTCTGACACCCCTTTTGTGTATGGTACAGTTAGTTTTTGCATGGCGGTTGGCTGTTTGGTGTGTTGTGGTTTGGGTGCTATGTTCGGAATACAAAGTTTTTGGGATAGCTGTTACAGAGAAAGACATCAAGCAGCAGTTTCTCCTCTGCTTTTCTTAGTATTTGTGGTGCTACAGTGTGTCCTGGCCCTTCTGAAGAGGGTCTGGACACAGCTTCTTTTGTGTGCAGTGTGAGGATGGTTGCTTGTGAAGCTAAGGATCTGGTCTGAATGCATGGGTTTGCAGTAGATGTGGGTTTCCAGTTCTCCATTGTCTACTAGTCTCCTTATGTTGATGTTGAGAAATGAAAGTCCATGTGGTCTGTTTCCTCTTCATGTGTGAATTTGATCCCAGGGAATATGTTATTGAGTAGGTGCTGTGTTTCTTCAATTTGGGAGCGTTTGATAATAACAAAAGTGTCATCGACGTAGCATGTCCAGAATTTTGGTTGGAATGTGGGTAGAACTATGGATTTGAGTTGTTGCATTACTGCTTCTCATATTAGGCCTGATAAAGGTGATCCCATGGGGTACTTTTAGTACTTGCTTATAGTTTTCCAGTTGAACTTGAAGTATGTGTAGAAGCATAGATCCAGGAGTTTCATGTTGGTGCACATCAAGTGTTTTGTGGTGGCATCATCTTTGTGGGTATAGTGTTTAGTGAGTAGGTGGTATATGGTTGGTTTAGCCAGATCAATGCCAATTGAAGTGAAGAGAGCAGTGATGTCAAAGGAGACCATGATTTTGGAGTGTTTGATACATTGGAGAAATTGTTCTGGGGAATTTATTGAATGGGTTGAATCGTTGACCAGGTGTCTGAGTTTCCTCTGCAGACTTTTTGCTACTTTGTACATCAGGGGTCCAGGTAGAGATATAATTGGGGGGAAGGTGATCCTGTTCCTGTGTATTTTGGGGAGTCTGTAGAACCTTAGAGAAATCTTGGTTGCATGTGTTTTCTCTCTAATTTGGCTATTGCCAAGCACCTGAATTTTGATCACATGACCATGGGGATGCTGCAACAGTCGTAAATGTGAAAAATGGTTGTCAGTTTTTTCAATGTTTGTAACTTTGGTCATTGAAGGAACATTTGTAAGTCGAGGACTATCTTTTTTTTGTATGTTTGTATCCATATATGCAGGTAGTCCTCGACTTACAATTTAGTTAGTGGCCGTTTGAAGTTACAACAGCACTGACAGAAGTAACTTATTACCATTTTTCACACTTACGACCAGCATCCCCATGGTCATGTGATTTATATTCGGATGCATGACAACTGACTCATATTTATGACAGTAGCAATGTCCTGGGGTCATGTAATCACCTTTTGGAGCCTTCTGAGAAGGAAAGTCAATGGGGAAGCCAGATTCATTTAACAACCACGTTACTGATTTGACAACTGCAGTGATTGTTAACAAATATGGCCAGAAAAGTCATAAAATGAGGCAAAACTCACTTAACAAATTTTTCACTTAGCAACATAAATGTTGGGCTCAGTTGTGGTTGTAAGTCGACCTGTATAGTTAAAAGAAATGAGACAACTTTGCATTCACAAAGAAAACAGATAGTGCATTTAGAGGCATAATGTGGGCAAACGTGGAACAAATATATTCACATAATGGTTGGATACTCAATTTTGCTGCACATATGTTGTGCATTGACAATAAAGAATTGAAATTGGATAGGAGAAGTGGCAAAAAGTAGTTAGGCTAGGGAATTACTTCAGGTTAGAATGGATAAATGTAATTTATCCTGTAATTTCTGGTAAAAGGAGCTGTCTCCAGGAAATAAGTATCTGACTACAGAGAAGTAGTTTTATAGTATCCAGCAAAATAGCAGAGGGAAATACTTTCAGTCTGGCTAGAGATAAATGCTAACAAAATTTCTGATCTATAATAGAGGAGATATAGAAAGTTAATATATAGCCCATTTGGAATGACACTCCAAGCTGAGCTGCAATGTTAGGAACCAGGCTTAGATTGATTTGAAGATCCAGTAATATAATGCTACATCAAACTTTTTCAGAACCTTTCTAAAATCTCAAGTAAATGTGTCCATACTTCTGCAAATAATTGTATACATGTATTTTCTAGATAGTTTCAATCAGATTTCTTATGAGGATCATAGGAAAATGTTCTCTGTTCCTGTTTGTCATTTCTCTAGTTTCTTTTATAGTCTGTTGATGTGTCCTTCTTTTATCCATACAGATTGGTATAGAAGCTGCCATTTTTCTTACAATTTTTTAATTTTTACTCCAGTTTTTTCTACAATGCAATAATGCTTACAGTCCTTTCTCTGTCCATCAAAACAATCATTTAACCATATCTGTAAATAAAGGCAAACAAACATATGCTATCCTGTCATGTTTCAATTACATATACTTGATCTTCTCTCTCTTGGCATATGAATCAGGCAGTAAACTGAATTTAGTTAGGAATAACTAAATAATAATCTTTGAAGTAAGTGGGTCTCATGAACAGATATGTGATTATTCTATGAAATATATTTATTGTAAAAGTGAAGGAAAGTAATGACAATTTGAAAAGCTTTAAAAATATTCCACAATTTAATTCCTTCAAAGAAAAAGGTAGGGAAAATTGATTTAAACTTCATTTCAGCTTGTCACACCCAATAAACAGATACTACAGAGAAGTTATATGTATGTCACAGGCAATGTGTGAAAACCTGGCATTGTATAGAAGGCCTAGGAAATCCATAGAATGTGACAATTTTAGGCAAAGTATGAAATGTCTGTGTTATTTTAATATGCTATATCCTTTCCCTAGGCATTGTATATAATACATAGACTTAAATAATAGACATAGATATAGCACCGGGATGGCAAACCTATGGCACAGGTGCCACAGGTGGCACACAGAGCCATTTTGCTGGGCACACAAACTGTCAGCCAACTTACCTCCAGCTGAGCATGCACATGCAATTGTGCATGCATGCATGCATGCACAATTGCAGTGACCCAGCTGGTCTTCGGGCCTCCACTGGGCATGTGTGTGATTGCAGCAGGAAATCCAGCTAGTCTTCGGAGCTCTCCTGCACATGCACACGCAATTGCTCATGTATGAGTGAATGTCTGCACGCAGTATGTGTGCATTGTACATGCAAAAGCTGCAGGCATGCACAGATGGTGCAGTTGCACATGCAGCGCACATGGAGGACCTGCAGGCATGCACAGATGGTGCAGCTGCACATGCAGCGTGCATGGAGGAGCCACACGCAAGTGTGGATGGTACGCGTGAAGTGTGTACTTTTTGGCACTCGGTAAGATAAGGGTTCACCACTACTGATATAGCATATAATACATAGACATTGTGCAGAATGACAAGACTTATTTAGGCAGAGTATAAAAAAAGACATGAAAATGAAAGAAGAAATGCAAAATAAAGTATAGGACTTCTTATTGAAAAAAGCAAGAAGAAATGGACCAGTATTTAACCTATTTATTGCAACAAAAGTGGGTAGGATGGCATTTTAGTGGAGTATATTATACTTTACCAGTTTTCCTTTTGGTATGGCGTAGAATACCTAGGAAATGTGTGAAATATTAAGGGTTTCATACTTTGATGCCCATTTTTTGAATTCTATAGATTTCCTAGGCATTCTACGAAATGCCTAATTTTACACATTGATTGTAACATATACAATGCAAATGCACGTTGTATATTTTTCTAAAAAAGCTTAGTTATTTACAGTTATGTTTTTTAAAAAAATCTATTTAAAAACACTGATACTCCAATGAGAGAGGACAGGTCCTCTTAGTGGGAGAAAAATGCCAAACTAGTGTTGCATAATTCTCTGTACCAAAAAATTATTAATACAAGGGCATTAGAAAAGTGAAAAGCATAAATTGAATCTATACATAACAGAAATTTTAAGAAGGCCATGTTTTGAATGTAGCATGAGATGCACATATAATAGAAAACATGAGAAATCATTATCTTGATTACTATCAGATTCAAAATATGAATGAAAATGGTCTAGAAAATCTAATACAGAGATATTGAATTACAAAAGGCAACAACTAAAAATATAGATTAATTAAAAGCATGTTGAATGAGAGAACCAAGAGGCTAAACTTCAGGATATTTGCCTTTTTTAAAAAAGCAGTATTGTATAGAAAAAAGCACACAATAGATTATTACATTACTCAGTAATATAATAAAGTACAAAAGGAATTTTTTTAAAAGTGGCAATTTGTTTAAATTTGGAGAACAAACATTGTTATATTCATGTACTTTTAATTGCTATTAATATACAACAGTGTTAAATTAAGGCAAACAAAGCATAAACGTCTGCAATTCACTATTGGAAATCTAAACTGTTAATGAAGTATTTACACTGATTGCCATTGAAAAAGATTTAGGGAAGGGACCATGATGTATGAAAGAAATAAAAATTCAATGTATACTCTGCTAAGTAAAATTGAATATAATGGGATTTTATTAGTAAGTACATATGAATTGTGCTACAAATACAGTGGTAGGACTGGAATTAATAAACAAAGATCAATGTCATTAAATCCAGTATATAACTAAATTCTGAAATTCAATTCAAAAATTGTTAATTCTACAACAGATGTATGCAGCTTTTGACTCAAATCACTCATTTAACCTGTGATCATGAGAATATTTTTTTTAAGAATGTGATCTAATGGAAGTCTTATTCTGGTGATCTAAAAAAAGATGAGATACAGATATTAAACTTTGACATAATGCCAATGTTTGTTGAAGAAAAATCAGCATGTCTTTTCCCAAAAAATATATTGTACCAAGTTTTAAATAAATTGAAAGAGTCAGTTCAAGTTCAGTTCTACAGTAAGGTATGGGTATAATCAGCATTTTTGTCCCAGTGTGCATTTTGTTTCCTTGCACATAAAGCTAAGGTTTTGTATGGGCATTTTTCTACTTCTCTGATCTAAATTAAACAGATTGGAAAATAGTTATAAGGATGCTTAATTTTTCTTGTACCAGTGTGTTTTTGCAGATATTAGCTTCAAAGCAATTGATCCTGACTCCAGAGTTTTTATTCTAAATGAAAAAAAGAAAATGTTTAAAAAGAATTAGAGGAAATTGATAAAATGTTCTTTTTATCAAATCCGATACTGCAGAAATAATAAGAGGGAAATCTATTCCCTATATAAATCCTAATAGTAAAATAATTTTGTCCAAATCTAATTGATTCTTATCTCATAGCTCAACCTATGTGTGAGTATATAAATATGTCTAAACTTTACCTTTACATACAAGTAGCACTTCACTTATGACTATTTGTTCAGTGATCAAACTTACAGCAGCATTGGACAGAGAGACTTACAACTAGTCCCCAAAGTGTAGTTAATGCAGCACCCCTGTAGTCATGTAACCTACTTCAGTTGCTTGACAGCTGGCTTGCACTTATGACTGCACGGGTGGTTCAATTCCCCCCCCTCACCTGTCTCTCTCATTTATGCCCTTTGTGCCCCCTGTCTGCCTCCCTAGCTGACCTTCACTGTCTTTTTATTCCCACTGCTTACCAAGCATACCTTTCCTGGCCCTTTGTGAGGTAGTTGCTGGCTGCATGAGGCTTTCTTCTCCAGGTCATGCATGGGAATTTCCTCAAAAGACCTGGGAAATCTGGCTGTATACGGCCAACAGTTGCCTTACGAAGGGCCAGGTGAGCAAACCTCAGCAGCCAGGAGCAAGACGACAGCAAAGGTCAGCTGGGGTGACAGAGTGCAGAGTGGCAAAGGTGTCTAGAACAGTGTCTTTATATTGTTCTACTGGAACCTTCCGGGGACATTGGGGATTTCTGGAATTTGCTGCTTTGTGCTGTGCTGTGGCTTCACACCATGCTATTGGAGCTTCCAAAAATGGCTGCTTTACACTGCAATGCTGGGCCCTCCCAGGGAGGGTAGGATTTCCTGGGATGGCCCCAGTTTTTCATGTTGTGCTGTGGCTCAAGGATTTCTTGCGGCCCCAGAGCCATGACACACCAGGAACCTGATGACCTAGCACCACACCCTGAGCTGCTATGATTCTGGGGCTGCTTGCTTCTCTGAAAGGCAGGGTGATAGATGGCCAAAAGGACAGTGATGGGGGGAATAGGGTTTGAGAGAGTTGAAAGGGAAGCTGTCCCTTACTTTGGAAAAACTGAGACTTGGGACTAGGAGGGACAATTCTGGAATGTCTTAGATTAGAGTAGGTTCTCAGCTAACAACCAATGGAATTAAATTAACAATGGCACTGAGGATAGCTAAAATTGTCATTGCTAAGCGATGTTGTCATATGATGTCACACAACAGCATCGCTAAGCACTTAGTTTTCTGAGTCATTAGGATTTCACTGACTAATTTCTTGTAATTCACACTCTGCTCTTTTATTATATATTCTATATAAATATTAAAGAAAATGTGAAATGTAAAATATGCAAATGAATAGAATAGAATAGAATAGAACACTTTATTGTCACTTTTGAATATACACTAATCAGCATACATTAAAATGAAATTATGTTGCATATCATTAGCAGTATCCCTGTTTATTTCTCTTCTCTGATGTCACTATTTTAGCAGTAAGATTTTTTTTTAAGAAAGTTAGAACTTACCTTTCTATTTTTGTCATTTTGCGTTAAAAACTCACTTTTTCCAGCTAGCCGGCCTGGCCTGACACCTCGGGGTATTTTAATCTTTGGTTAAATTTTAGAATTAATTTAATTTTAATTGTATTTTTAAAATATCAGCAAATTTAATGGTCTTATATTGGTTTTTAAATTTTGTTTATGTATTTTGTTTTATCTGCTGTGAACCGCCCCGAGTCCTTAGGGAGATGGGGCGGTATATAAATTTGAAAAATAAATAAATATATTTTGTAAAACTATTACTGTTTAATACAGTTGTGTATCATTTTTGTTATAAATGTCAAGACAAGTTACAGTAAAGTGAACAATACATTAAAAAAATATAAAAACAGGAGAGAAGGAAATAAAAGATAATTTATGCATTCATAGAGAGGAGGGCAGATACCTGCAAAATTTTACAGTAGAACCTTGTGAAAATTTGAAGTGAGATCACTTTAGAATTAATAAGTCACAGAATAGAAGGCCTACTTATGCATATTAGGTGAAAGAGCTACAGTATCTATCTGCCAGGGGGTTCAGCTCCATGTACAGCTAAAATCCTCCTAGAAAGCAACGTTTTTGCTCTCAAAAGTTCTTACAACCCGCTAAAGGAGTTCAGCTTATCTCACCTAGTGCCCAGCAAAGTGGTGCAATCCAGCCAGTTTTGCTACCAGTTCGGTGTGTGTGCGCTTTGCTGTGCAGCTTCTATACACCTTGTTTTTCCATTTTGGAGGCAGCCTGGGTGATTGAGAAGGCTACAGAGGCATGCAGAACAGCGTTCTGCGTGATTCAGGTGAGTAAGAACAAAAAAAATTAAGGGAATATAGGGCAGAAAAGAGCAAGGGGAGGTGGGAGGGCCCAAACATTGTCAGGGGCAGGTGGGAGGGACCAAGCTTCGTTGCTACTACTGGTACGGCAGAACCGATGCTACCAGGCTGCATTTCACCACTGACCCAGAGGAGAAATCTCTGTAGGCTGCAGGAATGGAGCAGAATTCTTTAGGATTTCAGCTCCATTTCGGCAACATGCTGAAAAATTTAAGCTCCCCTCTTTCCTCTCCACTTTAACCTTCCCTGGCAGCTTCCCCTTGACTTTCTTGAGAAGCTGGCTGAGATTGTAAATGGCAATCACTGATTGCCAGGAGCTTGGCAACTGGTTGTAAATGTGTACCTGTTGCCAAGTGCCCAAAATGCAGCCACATAAACCATGATTGGGTCATTTTATGATGGCTGGAAATGCTTTACAAGCTGTAAAGTATCCTTTCCAAGACCACTGTAAATTTGAACGGTCATTAAATGATCAGCTGTAATTCAATATTATTTAGGCAGATTCGCAAGGTACCTTGTTAAAGATTTCTAAGATCTGATAGTTTTATATAATTTGATTTTGAAAGGATAGATTACCTAAAATCACTATTTAGCAGATAATTTGCTCTGAAAATGAATAGATAAAATAAAAAGGAGACAGATCATGTAGAATAGGAACAAGGGCTTAATGCTCTATTTACTTATAATTTTTTCTGATTTTCTTAAAATAGTTCAAATGGTCTTTGCTTTTAACAGTTAACCAGAACAATTTTATTTCTTCCATATATAGGTTATTATTAAAGACAGATTCTGTGGTAAAGGAATCTAGAGTTTAGTTATGAAAGTTGCCTAAAATTGTACAGAGATTTTTTTCTACTCTTCAAAAAGATTGAAACATAAATTGTTTCATGACCAAAGTTTTTGAATGGTTCTTTATTTGTACACTGAAATGCAAATAACTGACTGACTGCCTTCTGTTAGAGAACCATGTAACTTGTTTTTCAAATAAGCCTGGAAAGGTTCAACAAGGTAATTTTGAAGCTGTCAATCTAAACCACATATTTCTTCAAGTGCAGAAATGGAGGTTTCTAATCTGAGATGTTCTGACTTATTGAGAATTGTGCACAGGTTGCCTGAGAGTGAAGCATACGATCATTTGCTAGGTGGCAAAAATGTTCAAAGTATGATTATTTAACATTAATAATGAGTCTTGTTTATAAAGTAATATATTAAACAGCAGGCCTAATATTTGTATTTTTAAAAACATTTAAAGTGTAAAGTAAATGACTACATATAAGAGAAAAAGAAAGAAATAAGTGGAAGGAAAATAAAATATCAGTAAATAAACAAAATTTACAGTTATAAAATGTAAAAAATGTCATTTCTTTGATTAATTAAATTATCTAAACTAATCATATCACATGAGATACTTGCAATCAATGCCGAACGTTTAATTGCTCCCAGCAACGGGATTCCCTTTGGCTGTCGAGAGGCGCAGGATGTGCTGAAGATAAGGTAGCTCGCCCTCGGGTTTGCCTGGCTGGGAGCAGCATTTGGTGGGGGGGGATGCAGGAGGCATCAACCGTCCCAACGGCAGTTGGGAGCAAACCAAGGCCTCAGATGCTCTCTTTGGAGCCACGAGGCCAGCTTCTACTTGTGGTGGCCATTTTGAAGCTCGGCTTTATGAACCATTTTGGGCACTAGCCTAGCCTCCCCTTCGGCCTAATTGGAAAAGCCTCAGCACCCATTTTGGGACAACAGCTCAGCCTTTCTTGGGCCATTGACAGCCATTTTAGACACCGGGCCTAACAGTGCAGGCCTCTAAGAAGCATAATTCTTGATTACCATCTGGCTGTACCTCCGTTGAGAGGGACCCCAGCAACCAATACTGGCACAGTATGCCTGGCTGTAGCTCCAGTGGGAGTGACCCCAGTGATCACCTGAGCACTTTGCATGGCTGTAACCCTGGTGGGGGTGACCCCAGCACTACTTACCTGGTTGTAGCCCCAATAGGAGTGACCCCAGCCACCACTTCCCAGGTAGGCCCGCTTCCCTAAGGCACGGGGTGGTGCCCTACCTGTTTAACTTACTTGCCCATCCCATAAGTGGACATGGAGGCATGGAGGCAACTGCTGCAACCAGTGGTGGTCTATCTGGTGTGTCCCAGGGAAGAAAAGCCACTTCCAACGCAAGGTTCATGTGACACCGGTGGTCCTGAGGTCCCTTCTCTAGTGGAGCTCCCTGGCACTTAGCAAAGGTTGCCTGTTCAAGGAACCATGCAGTGTTACCATCACAACAGATGCCAATTTGTTAGGTTGCGGAGCCCATATGTAACACCAAATGACACAGGGTCGATGGTCTCAGCAGGAGCTCATTTTACAGCATCAATTGGCTCGAGCTCTGAGCAGTACGCTTAGCCCTGAGGGAATTTTGCAACGCATTCTCATCCTCACTGACAATGTGGAGACAAAGGCCCACATCAATCACCAAGGGGCACCAGATCGATGACCCTCATGCAGGAGGCTCAGTTACTGAGTCTTTGGGCGGAACATCATCTGTTCTTGATCTGGGCAGAGCACATTTCAGGCTGAGTCAACATGAGAGCAGATTGGCTCAGCAGGGTTGTTGTGGACCATGCTGAGTGGAGGCTGGTCCCAGATCTGTTCAGGAAAC
Source organism: Myanophis thanlyinensis (assembly GCA_017656035.1). NCBI lineage: Eukaryota > Metazoa > Chordata > Lepidosauria > Squamata > Homalopsidae > Myanophis > Myanophis thanlyinensis. The sequence goes on along the minus strand of JAEANM010007680.1, from coordinate 7,130 downwards.
TGCTGGAGTCCTACGGTCTTCCAGTGATAGACGACTCCCGCCAATACCCACCTGCCCCAGTTTTTTGCCAGGTTTCCGGCTCAAGGGGCAGAAGGGGCCAATGCGTAGAGAAGTCACTGGCCTCAAGAGCTGTTATATGCCTTTCCCCTACTTCCCCTCATCCTGAGAATATTGAGGAAGACCATAGAAAAGCAGAGGTCCTTCTGCTAGCACCTCATTGGCCATGGAGGCCCTGGTTTGCCAATCTCATCAGACTATCAGTGGATCAGTCATGGCATCTTCCTCAGACCAAGGACTCTCTCACACAAGGGATGTTGTACCACCTGGATCTGCGCTGGTTGCAGCTAACCGCATGGCAGTTGAGCGGGAAGCTCTTAGTAGAGAGGACATCTCTTCCAGGGTCATAGACACTATCCAGGCATCCAGATGGGCATCCACCCACCGGATCTATGAGGCCACTTGGAAGGCCTTCTGTACCTGGTGTTCCAAGGAACACTTAGACCCCACCACTGTGTTGTCGGTGTAAAGGACTTTCTCCCAACACGCTCCGATGACAGGTGGCAGCACTGTCCTCCATCCTACTGGGAGATAGGGCCCTTATCTCAACATCCCATTGTGCACCAGTTTCTGTGAGAAGCATCCAACTTGAGACCTCCAACAGTCCACAAGTACCCTACCTGGGACCTTTCCAGAGTACTGCAGTCACTCCTGACAGATCCGTATGAACCTCTTCAGACGGTGCCCCTATAATACCTTACACTAAAGGTTGCCTTCTTGGTGGCAATAACGTCAGCTCGGAGGATCTCTGAACTAGCCGCTCTTTCTACCCATCCAGATTTATGTGTATTCCATCCAAATAAGGTTATTCTTCATCTGGACCCTTTGTTCCTTCCCAAGGTCAATTCCTGGTTCCGTAGGGCCCAGGAATTGATCTTGCTGGATTTTTGTCCTAATCCAGTGCAACCACTAGAGAAACATTGGCACACATTGGATGTTCAGAGGGCTGTCCGTATTTACCTCAAGAAGACTTTGTCTTTCCAGAAGTCGGAGGCCTTATTTATGTTGTTCCAGTCTCAAGGTTTAGAAACAAGGTGTCTTCCTTGATAGCCAGATGGCTAAGATCTTGCAATGCCAAGGCATACCAGCTGGCAGGACTTTCGGCCCCTTGATCTTTTACTGCTCACTCGACCAGGACTACTCGACTACAATGGCGGCATGGGCTATGCAGGCTCCCATCAAGGAGATCTGTCGAGAGGCCACATGGTCCTCTCCTTCACCCTTCATCAAGCACTATGTTAGACGTTTATGCGTCGGCTGAGGCAGTCCTCGGAAGAAGGGTCTTGCCAAAGGTGCATTCTACTCAGGAGACTCAGGACCAGACCGGAGCCCACCCATAGGGACACCTAGCTTTGGTATGTCCCATTCCTGGATTCTCTATCTACCAATGATGGAGAAGGAGCGTTGGTCTTACCTGATACGCTCCTTCTCATTAGGTTGATAGAGAATCAAGTCCCACCCTTGATTCAGCTGGTCTTTGAGGTAGACAGCAAGAGGCTAGCAGGAGAAAGATACTGTCTGTCACAGGACTTCGTGAAAAGCTGGGTACCGTTATAATAACAGAATGAGGTCACAGCTTTGACAGACTCAGTCAATAGCAAGGAGGGAAGAAAGACCCATTCCTGGATTCTCTATCAACCCAATGAGAAGGAGCGTATCAGGTAAGACCAATGCTCCTTCTGAAGCTTCTTGCAGAAGATTTGAGGAGCCATATAAGCAGTCCTCACTTAATAACTGCAGTTGGGACTTGCAAATCCATTGCTAAGTGATATGACTGTGAAGGGAGACATCATGTATCTCTGACTTACAATTTTATTATTGGATTCATCATTGTTTCTGCTTGTCAGAAGCTGGCTGTGAAGTTTGCAAATGGTATATATATATATAACTGCAGGAAACTGTGACAGTTGTAAACAACTGCTATTTGTGAAGTGCCTGAATGTCAATCATATGAATAAGGGAACACTGCAATAATCATAACTGCAAGGGTTTGTTGCAGGGTTACTTTTTTGCACCTCATAGCTTTGAACAGTTACTAAACTAGGCATTATACTAGTATGTATCCACTACCTTTCCTATAATTATACTTCAGTGAATTGCAATATATGCTGGTCATAGACAGTAACAATTGACTAATGTTGTTAGAATTAATTAAAGTAAATGTTTCTGTCAACAAACTAGTTCATAGTATTTAAATATTGAAATCCTGCAAATATCTCTATCTATATGTGTATCTCTCTATATAGGATAGCTTTGATTATCAGCAAAATAATTTGGTGAATTTAATCTGCAGAATAGAAAGTATTTGTAAATGTTTTAAGTGATTCAAGAAAGAGAATACGTGAGCAGATTTTTATTTAAACCCTGGTGCTTAACTAAATATAACCATAATTTATATGTGATTGGCAAATGCTCAGTCTATTGTATAAGTCTAGGTACATAGTCAAAGTAAGAATAATGTCCTTTTATTTTTGTCCCAACAAAAAGTCAAAATTTATTAGAGTGACTTGCAGTGTTCCTGCCAGCTTTCCTATTCATATTGCTTGTGAAAAGCCAATAGGGAAGGTTGCAAACTGTGATCATATGACCATAGCTCATTGCAACATCATAATTGCAAGCTAGGCACATGAGTGTCCAGATCATCATCATTTGACCAAGAGGATGCTGCAATGTCCACAACTTTGAAGACTGGTTATAAATTTCAAGGTTTTCTTAAAGGCCCTATTCAGAGAGTTTATCTGAACATATTCCAACAAAGGAGTCTTTAATTACCTCTGATCTCTAGACTCTATTGAGATGCCTGATAAATTCAATAAATTAGTATAATTTTTTTAGTCAGTAGACCTTGAAATTACACTGGCTTAATATCTTTCTCTTCAATCAGCTACGGCACAGTTACCTATTACCGACTGTTAACTTGGTCTCCTATGCTTTTTAAGGTAGCTATAAAGCTTGGGCGTAGTTGCCAAACTATTGATTTCAAACTTTTTTTTGCGCTCTCCAAGTGTCCTTTTTATTGCTGATTTAAATACTGCATTTTCTCAGAATTAATGGAAGGGCCAATAAGAGGGGATCTTAGGAAGGTCGTTTGCCCTATGAATAAAGCAAAAAAAAGAAAAGGAAAGGAAAGGGGTGAATTTAGAGCACAAATTTTCTTCTTTTAATTTACACATATTCAAGTTTTGTGTCAATTTTAATATGTTCATTTTATGGTTGGGGCATCAGAAGTTTAAAAACCCTCTGGAAAAATCATATGACTGATAGGGGCTTCTGACTTCACTTCCCATTTAATCATTTTTTAAGCGATTGTAATTGTTAAGCGAAACATCAGGTCTCCGTGATTGTACTTTACTTCCTCCTTTTGGCTGCTTGTCACTTGCAAAACACACAAATTATGATCACGCTGCAATTTTTATAAATGAGGATTGATCACAAAGCTATTTTTTTACACCATTATAACTTTGAACATTGATAAAAAAGGCAGTCAACAATTGAGAATTACTTTTAAGTATAATCCCTAGTTACTAATAGATTGCCATAGATACTAAAAATATTTTAAAGAACAGTGTTAAACTATAAAGTCAAATTCTATGTCACAATGATTAGGAAATTTCCTTTGATATATCTATCACCAATTGTTAAGCACAAATTCTGCAGTGCACAGGTATTTCTCTGTCCTAGAGGCAGCTGCAATGAGTTTTGACTGCTCCAACATTGTACCTGATTCTGGGATGAAGCCATGCAGCCCAGGGTGCCACAGCCTGTTCTCCTGCAAGTTCCAGAGCTCCAAGAAGGATATTTACAGTAAAATAAGTGACTGATTAGTGATGGAGAATAGTGAGGAGGGCATGGGACCTAGTAAGGTGGGAAACAGGCGCAAGGCCTGTGTGGACCCAGTGGTAGAGGATGGAGGAGATAGGCATGGGCACCCCTGTCGTAACCCTCCAGTACATCATAAGGTCAGGTGGATTGACATATATCCTAATTTTGTTCACATGCCTATGCTACAGCACTCCCAAGGGCATGTGAACAAAATTGGGATGTGTGTCATAACTTCAAAACCAGATAGTAAGTAGAATTTTGAAGTTATAACAACCTGTTATAAGCCCAGGACTACCTGAATTGGGAAAAAAATGTAATAATCTGAGAACGTCCCAAAGCATCCAATTGCTCATTGTAGAAAAAAAAAATGGATTATGCAAAAGAGTTAGTATAGTATGTTCTAAGACAAACCACATTGAGCACTTCTTCTTACCAGTGAATCCCTAGGGTTGGATTGGCATTCAGAGTTTTCTGGGAGGAAATGATAGGAGGAGGAGAAGTGCACCAAGATCTTCCAGACTTTGGTGCAGTTAGCTGCTATCTCTACCTCTTCCCCAAGGGAGGAATAGCTCAAGCAAGTTTAAATTGGGTTGGTTATTATGCATTAATCACTTGCAGAATTTAAGAAGTTATGTTTTCAGAATTGGCCATCCATACATTAAATGCTTGTCCTATGGAGACTTTATTCATTTCTTTCTTCTTTAACAATGAACTTCATTAATGACTGTTGTATTTTTATGCAAGGCATTAAAAAGTTAATTGGTAGAAAATTGATTTATGAATGAGGTTATCTATGTTGAATAGAAAACTACCAAACAGAATGTTTAAAACATATTCATATTTTATCTTAAAATATCTGTTTTACCAGACAAAATGTAAACTTCTCTTTTAGGGCAGTTCTATTGAAGATTTTTTACCTTTCCTGAAAGTAGCTTCGGTGTTCTATTTTAGCAGTACATGCATTGTACACCTAGGTAAACTTATTTTGGGTATAGCTGAGGCATAACAGGATTTGGCAGAGTTCTGTTTTTAAACCATGAAACAGTAGAAGTTAATTGGGCTTCCCATTTGCAAAAACTCTTCCTCGACCATAAGTGCTGTACTGGATCATTAATAAACCTTTATCAGCAAATCTAATCTTAATTTTTCTAGTCAGTTTTCAATATGGCTAGGCAATGCTTTGGATTCAACTCTGTTTCTAAATGCATGGAAACCTGAGAATAAATATGGTCATTTTAATGCATCACAAATGTGATTTGTTAAAATAACCATATTTATTATAACACATTCTGCTAGAGAAACATTCCTTGAGTATGGGCTCCAGCATTAGTCTGAAAGCTTGGAAAATTAAACCTCTGATCCTCATGACCAACCCAGATTGGATTCTGCAAATAAGTGTTTTGTTTATAGTTCAGTGTATTCCGGAATACCTCTTTTAGATCACATCCAAACCATTGTACATTCTTAGTTTTAGTTAGCTCTATAATCTGTATATAATGTTTGATTATATGAACAAGCCCCATCTTAATCCTGACAGTCATTTGCTAGGCATTTTTGATCACTATAAAAACTATTCTGCTTGTATCAGTAGCAAGCAGTGAGTACTTGCCTACAATCTTTGATGTTGCTGTTAAACTTGGGTTTTGTGGCACCAGCACTCCTTTAATTGGGAATTTAATTGCAGGAAAAATGGCATTGCATGATCAGATAGTTCAGGTTTGAGGGGAATAGCCAAATATACAGAATAAGTATTGGAATGTATATTCCTTTCCAACAGTAAACAAGTTCAGATCAGCTAGAACTTTGAATATAATTTATGGAAATAAATTCCTCTTAAAGATAATTAAAGTGTGCATATGCGTATGTGTGTAGGTTGTTGTGTAAATCTGATGGTTATCCGTTCTTCTGGAAGATGAAAATTTAGGAAAAAGAAAGTAACTGGAGCCCAAAAATTATTAACTTTTTATTTTATTTATTTTTTTAAAAAGTATAAATGTCCCTTGAGTATTAATTCTGTGTGCACTTTGTAACTGCACTAAAAAGATAAAATATTTCTGACAAAGATTTTCAAGAGCTGCTTGTGTACTGCTTATTCTTCTGTTGTGCTTCAGTGTATTTATCTGCTCCCAAGTTGTTTGCACAATTTTACTTCACCCAAGGGTTTTGTATCAAAGTAATTGCTTTATTTTGCAAGCTAAAAGTGTAGAACTTTCCTTATTGGTTACCTTGTATCTTGGCTTCTGTTTATCAACATTCTTTGAAATGTAAAAATTATTTTGGTTAAGTATCTGTTTCTGTACAGTATTTAACTTCTTGTAATCTTCATAGAAACTGCAGTATGATTAAAATAATTGCCTTACGTTGCAAGCAGAACGGGCAGAGCCTTTCCTTGGATGCAAATGGTATTATTTGTAGGTTATATTTTAAATTAAGCTTATTTTATTTCCTTGCCTACTTTGTTTGTTGGCTTCTGTTTATCAATTGAAATATAAAATTCATCTTGGTAAAGTATCTTATTCTGTACTGTATTCTTCATAGAAGCATTAAATTATATTTTTAAAAAGTAAGAGGTTTTACTGTAAACTGATTTGGATGCAGAAAATTGTAAGCAATATTCCATTCACAAATTACCTGTTGCAACCCACTGTTTCTCTTCCTCTAACATATTTTATGCTTGAAAGAACCTCTAGAATCACACTTGATGATTTTGAAGGGGGAGAAATACAGTTGCAATATACTTGAAATTCAAATACATACATCTTGAACCAAACTCATTTAATTGGGAGTAGAGGTGTCTCCTTCCTCCTATTTTAGATCAGTTGACAATATCATTTATATGTCAGTTGTTTAACCTTTGTTCACTGTACACTTTAATAGATCACACTAAGTGTCTGAAAAATGGGAGATATCAATGCCTTTGTTTCAGAATGCAGTTGGATAGTGAAAAAGTACATCTGTGCTAATATGTTAAAATAGTGTATTTGTTAGAAAAAAAATGCATTTCTGGGGAAGGATAAGTATGGTCCTCCTGTTCACTTGTCCTACTGTTCTCAACATTTGTTAAAAGAATTATTAACTTGAGCTTTGCATATTTTTGCTAATCTTACAATAATTTGTGATGAATTGAATAAGTGTTAAATGACTGCAATGTTTAGTGACAATTTTGTAACAGTCCTTTTTTGTTTTGTTTTTTGTTTTTTTTCCTAGGACCGGAATCGGCCCTATGATACTTTTAACTTGCACTCTTTGGA